>WNWK01005752.1:60000-115346 GCA_009830355.1 Cherax destructor | reverse complement strand
TCCACTAGCATTCATGGCGTTTGATGTACTTTTTTCATGTGTGTGCGTGTGTGTGTACTCACCTAATTCACCTAAGTGTGGTTGCAGGAGGTCGATTCATAGCTCCTGGCCCCGCCTTTTCATTGGTTGCTACTAGGTCCACTCCGTGTTCCATGATCTGTGTGTGTGTGGTCAAGTTTTGGGTGATGGTCTCCACGTTTTATCATACCTAGTCTTAATTCTGTGTATGGAATTTGCTTTCACTTTAACCTTCAGTTCACCTCACATCCCTACAATTCTGAGAGTGTAAGTACAGTATTCCCTAGCATCTGTGTATGTAGCTTCCAGTTGTTACCTTCTTCCTGGTCATCATATTTCAAGTCTCTTCCTATCCACTCGCTCAATTCATTTGAGTATATTGTACGTCGTAATCATGTCTCCCCTAGTTATAATTGATTTCGAGTTCGGTAAATTCAGGTACTGTAATTTAGTCTTTACTTATAGTGTAGGTTCGTAGACTTTGGGCCTAGTCAGGTTACAAACCTTTTTATTATGCAAAAATCGTTACAAGATGCAAACAACCGCAGGGGAGTTGAATGATAGCTCTCTTTCGTGTTGCAATCTACACCTCATCAGGAACTTGCAATGTTGCAGAAAAGAGGAGGGCGGTCAAGCAAATACGTTCAGAGGACGCGTCTCTGGTCGATGCAAAGAGACTAGAAGTACACGGTGGTGCTGTGTAGTTCTAGATGGGTTGACATACATTGTGTAAAGACGTCTAAGTAATACTTAAGTTTCTGAGATTCCTTAGGCTCTTATAGTGTTCCCATGTCACGTTAAAATGCTCCTCTAGCGATGTTTAGTGTAATGTACATGAATGGTACACTACCGAGAAGATGAATAATTACACACGTGTGCAACATCTAGGTGTTTATATTTGTAAACGTTTCGCCCATCCAGTGGCTTTATCATTACAATACAAGGACATAATGTGAGGACTGTAGAACTATATATGAAAGATGAGGTAATCAGTCCCTCGGCCTTGTAGTTGGTAATGAACATCCTGGTCTAATTCTTCAACAGTGTGATACACACACACTGGCTTCTCTTCTGTCAATATATGTAGGTTCTCTCCTCCTAGTCTGGATCCTGTCTCCTTGTTTAGGGGGATGATGCAGGGGGGTAAATTGGTTGGCAGTGGTGATGACACCTACATGACACACTCAGGCACAAGCTCATCAGTGTAAAAGCAATTTGAAGTCATCCACTAAGTTGAGATCGTCAGGCAGATTCGTGGCAGTCAGCTATACTACTTTACCTACACACAGCAATTGTATTAATAGCGTGGCCAGCCATACTGCCTCACGTCTGAGGACACAACTCAAGATGCTTTCACCTGAATGAAGCCACCTCGCCTCAATGATTTAAGTGTGTGTAGGTATCTCGTGTGTGCAGGTGTCTGTGGTGTAGCTATCTAGTGTGTGTAGGTGTCTGTGGTGTAGCTATGTAGCGTGTGTAGGTGTCTGTGGTGTAGCTATCTAGTGTATGTAGGTGTCTGTGGTGTAGCTATCTAGTGTATGTAGGTGTCTGTGGTGTAGCTATCTAGTGTGTGTAGGTGTCTGTGATGTAGGTATCTAGTGTGTGTAGGTGTCTGTGATGTAGGTATCTAGTGTGTGTAGGTGTCTGTGATGTAGGTATCTAGTATGTGTAGGTGTCTGTGATGTAGGTATCTAGTGTGTGTAGGTGTCTGTGGTGTAGGTATCTAGTGTGTGTAGGTGTCTGTGGTGTAGGTATCTAGTGTGTGTAGGTGTCTGTGGTGTAGGTATCTAGTGTGTGTGTAGTTGTCTGTGGTGTAGGTATCTAGTGTGTGTAGTTGTCTGTGGTGTAGGTATCTAGGTGTGTAGTGTGTGGTGTAGGTATCTATGTGTGTAGTTGTCTGTGTGTAGGTATCTAGTGTGTGTGTAGTTGTCTGTGGTGTAGGTATCTAGTGTGTGTGTAGTTGTCTGTGGTGTAGGTATCTAGTGTGTGTAGTTGTCTGTGGTGTAGGTATCTAGTGTGTGTGTAGTTGTCTGTGGTGTAGGTATCTAGTGTGTGTAGTTGTCTGTGGTGTAGGTATCTAGTGTGTGTGTAGTTGTCTGTGGTTTAGGTATCTAGTGTGTATAGGTGTCTAGTGGGAGGTGTTCGTAGGCTTCCTTATTTCTCCCTGACCCCACGTTTCCTTTATCACTGCTTCACCACTCTCCCTTCTTGCCTCAATATTCACTATGGGTTAGTGTTATAGACTTGTGGATGAGGTGGCAGTGTATATGTTGGTGAATGTTGTGCGCGCGACCAACAATAATAGTCTGACCAAATTGCTAGAGTTACTCTACACGTCGCTATAGAGCCTAGCAGATCCCAGTTAACCCCTCCAACATATTGTTAACACCCACCTTAGATATATTCTCTGTTACCTGTGGCTTACATGTTGATGGTTCCAGGGGTCTTAGTTCCTCGGGTCCAGCCTCACACCAGCCTGGTCATTCAGATTGTTGGTGCTCGCTGCACGAGGTCCAAATTACGTACCACTTCCAGGCTGATCAGGGAGATTATGATTACGAGGGAGATTATGATTACGAGGGAGATTATGAAATTCCCCTCATGAATTTTAAGACTCTGAATGTTAAATCTTTTAAGTTCTCTTTTTATGTTTGATCTTTCAGGTTTTCTCAGTGGGACATTGTAAAGAAACCTTGTATCTTTCTGCGTCCATCTTTGTCGTTTATAACAGTAGTAGTCCCCAATGTTTTAGTATGGCAGTGGCCGACTTGAAAAGCCAGATTTAAAGAATGGCCGCCGTTGCCAGTTATATCCACGTAAACTATACACATCAGAAGTGAAAGGTGGTTGTTAGAGGCGGCGATAATGTTTTGGTATGAAATGGCTTTAAATATTTTGTAATTGTTGAGCCTGGCCAGTGTGGAACCTACTTAAAAGTGGATTCGTGATTTCATGTCATTTCCTAGAAGGTTTGGGGAACCTCTGTAAATTTAGTGTTCATGTGTTTGCCGGGGAATGTTTGATAGTTCAGTGTTCGTCATTCCACTTAGTTCTTGAATTGTTGAAATAACATTAACTAAACATTCCCTGTCACTTAGAATATCCAAACATGACTTTATATTTGTTTACACTTCACTGATGTGTTTATTGTTCGTCTCTCTCATTACTTCGTCATTATACAAATTAAATCTAGTGTATTTTCATTACTAGTAAGCTGTGTTATCTGCTAGTTGAATGCAAACTTTTAGCAGGCTCTTAGACGTACCTTGGTGTGTATTTCTTGAGCTAGAGTATTTCCTAGTCATATTTTCTAGTCATATGTCTCGTATGATCATCTGCGATGTTGAAATCTCCGACGAGGAGAAAAATGAAGTGTTCTGTGTCCTGTGTGTTCAGTGAAATGGTCTGTGTCCTGTGTGTTCAGTGAGGTGTTCTGTATCTATTCTGTGTGTTGAGTAAAGTGTTGTGTGTGTGTGTTTCCTATGTGTTGAGTGAAGTGTACTATCACTGCTGATAGCAGCTTGTACCCAAGGAACATTACCAGATTTTTAATCTCCAGTTTTAGTATAAGCAATTCTTCCGTATGATAAGATGAGGATAACAGTTGTACATTACTGATATTTTTCACATAAACCGAGTCTTTCACATAAACAACACCTCCTTCAAACAAAGTGTTGACGCTTTCACACTTTTACAAATTATCTGTGTTATGGACCTCACTGTCCAGAAATCTCTGTTGTGGGTTTATAAGCTCCATATATTTATTTTCTTTCTGTGAGCAGGCTACGAGAGGAACTTTGTTTTTCAACTCTTTTAAACCTTAAATATTTGTAAAAAAGAAAGGTAACCACAAGAGGAGTTGGATAACTCTTAAGCCTTTCGTGTTGCAATCAACACATCATCAGGAGCTTGCACGGAAACGACTCTCTCCAGAATGGAGAGAATCTTTTTCCTGAACGAACCTGCATGGACTTCCTACTCATTTCTTGAACATTGCAAGCGCTTGATGTGTTGATTACAACACGAAAGATCTAGAGCTATCACTCAACTCCACCTGTGGTTATTTTGCATCCTCTTATATGTGGTTATGACGGTAGTTAACAGCGTAAAATATATTTATTGTTATGGTGTATTTTGTATTTAAGTGATGCATAGTTTGGTTTCAGTATGTTGTATTTAATAATACAGTATATTGCATTAAATATTGCTGAATAAATAATGAATAAATAAATAAGAGCTTGTTGGTGATTGTACTGGCTGTGAGAGATTGTTTATTGTACAGGTGGGAGTGTGGGTGGGTAAGCATGTGTGGGTGGGTGCATTTGTGGGTTGAGCTTCTATAGTTGTGTGCAGTGTTTGGGTTGGTGAGTGGTGTGCAGGGCAGGGGGGGGGTACTCACCTAATTGTGGTTGCAGGGGGTTAAGTCTCTGCTCCTGGCCTCGATTTTCCGCTCTCTGCTGTTGGATTCGCTCCTGGCTGCGTGAGCCCTATCGCACCTGTTCTTAAAGCCGTGTGGGAAAATTGCGTCTACCACTTTGCTGTATAGGTCACTCCACTTTCTAACCACTGTGAAGCTAAAGAAGTATTTCCTAACATCCCTGTGACACATCTGTGTTTTAAACCTTCAGTTGTGTCCTCGTGTCCCCGAGACCCGCCTATCAAACATTCTCTTCCTGTCCACCATGGCATTTCCTCCCGGGATTTTCTACGTTGTCAGGTTTAGCTCCTCTAGACTCTCATAGTTCATACCTCACAGCTCTGGGACTTATTTTTGTTGCAAACCTTTGCACTTTCTCCAGATTCCTTACATTCTTTATCAGATGTAGGTTCCACACTGGTGCTGCTTATTCCAGAATAGGCCTGACATAGACCTTTTATAGGGCTTTGAATGTTTGTTGATGTTTGTGTGATATGCTGGGAACTATGCTCACTCCGGGGTCTCACTCTTTCACTGAGGCTTGCAGCGTTTACCCCCGAGCCTGTAATCTGGTTTACAAGCTGTACTGAGAGAGCCTGGCCTCAGGCTGGGCTGAGAGCCTGGCCTCAGGCTGGGCTGAGAGAGCCTGGCCTCAGGCTGGGCTGAGAGAGCCTGGGCTCAGGCTGGGCTGAGAGAGCCTGGCCTCAGGCTGGGCTGAGAGAGCCTGGCCTCAGGCTGGGCTGAGAGAGCCTGGGCTCAGGCTAGGCTGAGAGAGCCTGGCCTCAGGCTGGGCTGAGAGAGCCTGGCCTTAGGCTGGGCTGTGGAGATGCATCATCCCTAGAAACTGATCGCAGGTACATCACAAGTAAAGATGTTTACCCTGACCCTGTCTGTGGTATTTTCCCTGACCCTGCCTATGGTATTTCCCCCTGGCCCTGCCTGTGGTATTTCCCCCTGACCCTGCCTATGGTATTTCCCCCTGACCCTGCCTATGGTATTTCCCCCTGGCTTTGTGGTATTTTCCCTGACCCTGCCTGTGGTATTTTCCCCTGGCCCTGCCTGTGGTATTTTCCCTGGCCCTGCCTGTGGTATTTTCCCTGGCCCTGCCTGTGGTATTTTCCCTGGCCCTGCTTGTGGTATTTTCCCTGGCCCTGCCTGTGGTATTTCCCCTGGTCCTGCCTGTGGTATTTTCCCTGGCCCTGCCTTTGGTATTTTCCCTGGCCCTGCCTGTGGTATTTTCCCTGGCCCTGCTTGTGGTATTTCCCCTGGCCCTGCTTGTGGTATTTCCCCTGGCTCTGCCTGTGGTATTTTCCCCTGGTCCTGCCTGTGGTATTTTCCCTGGCCCTGCCTGTGGTATTTTCCCCTGGCCCTGCCTGTGGTATTTTCCCTGGCCCTGCTTGTGGTATTTCCCCTGGCCCTGCCTGTGGTATTTCCCTGGCCCTGCCTGGTATTTCTGCCTGCTGTGGTTTTTTCCCTGGCCCTGCCTGTGGTATTTCCCCTGGCCCTGCCTGTGGTATTTCCCCTGGCCCTGCCTGTGGTATTTTCCCTGGCCCTGCTTGTGGTATTTCCCCTGGCCCTGCCTGTGGTATTTCCCCTGGCCCTGCCTGTGGTATTTCCCTGGCCCTGCCTGTGGTATTTCCCTGGCCCTGCCTGTGGTATTTCCCCTGGCCCTGCCTGTGGTATTTTCCCTGGCCCTGCCTGTGGTATTTCCCTGGCCCTGCTCTGTGGTATTTCCCTGGCCCTGCCTTGTGGTATTTTCCCTGGCCCTGCTTGTGGTATTTCCCTGGCCCTGCTTGTGGTATTTCCCCTGGCCCTGCCTGTGGTATTTCCCTGGCCCTGCCTGTGGTATTTCCCTGGCCCTGCTTGTGGTATTTCCCCTGGCCCTGCCTGTGGTATTTCCCCTGGCCCTGCCTGTGGTATTTTCCTGGCCCTGCTGTGGTATTTTCCCTGGCCCTGCTTGTGGTATTTTCCCTGGCCCTGCTGTGGTATTTCCCTGGCCCTGCCTGTGGTATTTCCCTGGCCCTGCCTGTGGTATTTCCCTGGCCCTGCTGTGGTATTTCCTGGCCCTGCTGTGGTATTTCCCCTGGCCCTGCTGTGGTATTTCCCTGGCCCTGCCTGTGGTATTTTCCCTGGCCCTGCTGTGGTATTTCCCTGGCCCTGCTGTGGTATTTTCCCTGGCCCTGCCTGTGGTATTTCCCTGGCCCTGCTGTGGTATTTCCCTGGCCCTCCTGTGGTATTTTCCTGGCCCTGCCTGTGGTATTTCCTGGCCCTGCTTGTGGTATTTCCTGGCCCTGCCTGTGGTATTTCCCTGGCCCTGCCTGTGGTATTTCCCTGGCCCTGCTTGCTGGTATTTTACCTGGCCCTGCTTGTGGTATTTCCCTGGCCCTGCCTGTGGTATTTCCCTGGCCCTGCCTGTGGTATTTTCCTGGCCCTGCTTGTGGTATTTTCCTGCCCTGTGCCCTCTTCTGGATATTTCCCTGGTCCCTGCTCTGTGTTTTCCCTGGCCCTGCTGTGGTATTTCTCTGGCCCTGCCTGTGGTATTTTCCTGGCCCTGCTTGTGGTATTTCCCTGGCCCTGCCTGTGTTTCCCTGGCCTGCCTGCCTGCCTGCTGTTATTTCCTGCCTGCTTGTGGTATTTCCCCTGGCCCTGCTTGTGGTATTTTCCCTGTGCTGCTTGTGGTATTTTCCTGTGCCCTGCTGTGTATTCCCTGGCCTCTTGTGTGTATTTCCTGTGCTTCTTGTGGTATTTTCCTGTGCTGCTTGTGTATTTCCTGGCCCTCTTGTGGTATTTCACTTCTGTGCCTCTGTGTGTATTCCCTGTGTCCCTCTTGTGTATTCCCCGCCCTCTGTTTTCCTGGCCCTTCTTGTGGTATTTTCCTGGCCTGCCTGTGTATTTCCGCCCTCTTGTGGTATTTCCTGCCCTCTTGTGGTATTTTCCTGGCCCTCTTGTGGTATTTTCCTTGGTCCCGCTTGTGGTATTTTCCTGGCCCTGTCTTCCCTCATTCACCTCGTGAAGTCACTGCTTGGGTCTCAGTCTTCCCTCAAGCCTGCGAGTAAATGTTTGAAGTAGAGGGGTGGCGGTGAGGGGTAAATTATACCAGTTACTGTACTGGCACACTGCTGGCACACTGCCCACCTGCCTCATCCTTCTGGCACACTGCTGGCATCATGCCCACTGTCTCACACTGCTGGCTCCCCCTCCTCCCTGCAACTTATACTCTCGTCTATAATATAGTTTTTAAGCTTCCAACACTTTTTTTGCTGCTGCTGCTGCTGCTGCTGCTGCTGCTACTAATGCTGCTGCTGCTGCTGGTGCTACTAATGTTGCTGCTGCTGCTACTAATGTTGCTGCTGCACTGATCTGTGTTGCCGTTTGTTGCTGTGCTTATTGTCGTGGAATTAAGGTTGTGTTGTGCTGTTGTTGCTAAGGTAACCTCTGTGTGCACACACATCTTCTGTGTACATACTTCCTGTGTGTACATAACTCTTGTTTGTGCACACAGACATCTTGTGTGTATACACAGATATCTTGTGTGTATACACAGATATCTTGTGTGTATACACACGCATCTTGTGTGTATAGACACGCATCTTGTGTGTATAGACACGCATCTTGTGTGTATACACACGCATCTTGTGTGTATACACACGCATCTTGTGTGTATACACACGCATCTTGTGTGTATACACACGCATCTTGTGTGTATAGACACATCTTGTGTGTATAGACACACATCTTGTGTGTATAGACACACATCTTGTGTGTATAGACACATATCTTGTGTGTATAGAACATATCTTGTGTGTATAGACACATCATCTGTGTGTATAGACACACATCTTGTGTGTATAGACACACATCTTGTGTGTATAGACACACATCTTGTGTGTATAGACACACATCTTGTGTGTATAGACACATCTTGTGTGTATAGACACACATCTTGTGTGTATAGACACACATCTTGTGTGTATAGACACACATCTTGTGTGTATAGACACACATCTTGTGTGTATAGACACACATCTTGTGTGTATAGACACACATCTTGTGTGTATAGACACACATCTTGTGTGTATAGACACGTCTTGTGTGTATACACACAAGATGCGTGTGTATACACAAACCTCTTGTGCGTATACACACACTAATTATGTGTACATTTTATATGTACACTTCAATGTGTGTTGTGTGTATTTACACTGTACGTGTACACTGTGTACACAAGTGTTCCTTCTACATAATACTTTACTTATTATTGCACTCAGTAAGAAATCGCTGCATGTGTGTATACACACGGAACTATGCTGGTGTCGCGTCCTAGCTCCTGGCCCCTCATAACGTTCATCTCCCGACGTTACTGCCTTCTTTGCGCCTCTATTCTAATCTTAACATTTAATTAGGCCTTAAAGACTAATGAAATCATCTGTCTATTGATTATACTTCACTTCCTTCACTGCAACATTTGTAACTAAATGTATAATGGAGAATTATTCTTCAGTCTGCTACAAAAATATGTTTTCATATTTTTTTGTTGATTTATGGTCAAATTTTAGACCTTTTTTCTATTTATTAAACGAAGAGAGAATTTTTTTTCCTGTGTCGAGTATTTAATTGTTATGGATTCTAATTTTGTGTTTTTTAATCTGCTGTGAGCGATGAATGTTGGGAGCGAACTAATTGCTCTGCTATGTATTATGTAATCATGAGTTAGTACTAGTTAGTGCATTTGTATGACCCACATGTATGCTCTCTCTCTCTCTCTCTCTCTCTCTCTCTCACTCTCTCTCTCTCTCTCTCTCTCTCTCTCTCTCTCTCTCTCTCTCTCTCTCTCTCTCTCTCCTCTCTCTCTCTCTCTCTCTCTCTCTCTCTCTCTCTCTCTCTCTCTCTCTCTCTCTCTCTCTCTCTTTCTGTCTGTCTATCTACTGGACAAATTAAAAGATGAAATTTCTGTGTAGAGATTGAAATAATGGGGACAAGTTATAATGGAGCTAGCTAGGGAGTGGGTGGGGACAAGTTATAATAGAGCTAGCTAGGGAGAGAGTGGTGGGGACCAGTTATAATAGAGCTACCTAGGGAGAGAGTGGTGGGGACAAGTTATAATGGTGGAGCAAACTAGGGAGAGAGTGGTGGGGACAAGTTATAATGGAGCTACCTAGGGAGAGAGTGGTGGGGACAAGTTATAATGGTGGAGCAAACTAGGGAGAGAGTGGTGGGGACAAGTTATAATGGTGGAGCAAACTAGGGAGAGAGTGGTGGGGACAAGTTATAATGGTGAAGCAAACTAGGGAGAGAGTGGTGGGGACAAGTTATAATGGTGGAGCAAACTAGGGAGTGGTGGGGACAAGTTATAATGGTGGAACAAGCTAGGGAGAGAGTGGTGGGGACAAGTCAGGGATGAAACAGCTGTGTGGAGGGGATATGGTAGGGAGCATGAACATGACAGAGGTAAAGTTTGGAGAGACGTCTGACCTCTCTTCTTCTTCTTCCTCCTCCTCCTCCCATTCCCCTTTAGTTGTCTTCCTTGCTATTTTCTTATTTCTCTCGTCGTATTCCTGTTCCTTTCCTTTCTGAGATAGGTTGCATGCAATTATCGAAGGGAGGTTCGAGGCTGCAGCACTGGTCGTGGTGAATGTCTTATAGCATATAGTGCAGAAGACTCTTCCAGTTGCTGCTTCTTAAGCAGTGACCTGGGTGATGCAGAGGTCCTCACCTCACGTGACCTGGGTGATGCAGAGGTCCTCACGTGACCTGGGTGATGCAGAGGTCCTCACCTCACGTGACCTGGTTGATGCAGAGGTCCTCACCTCACGTGACCTGGGTGATGCAGAGAGTTCCTCACCTCACGTGACCTGGGTGATGCAGAGAGTTCCTCACCTCACGTGACCTGGGTGATGCAGAGGTCCTCACGTGACCTGGGTGATGCAGAGG
Source organism: Cherax destructor (assembly GCA_009830355.1). Classification (NCBI taxonomy): domain Eukaryota; kingdom Metazoa; phylum Arthropoda; class Malacostraca; order Decapoda; family Parastacidae; genus Cherax; species Cherax destructor. The sequence goes on along the minus strand of WNWK01005752.1, from coordinate 104,980 downwards.
TCCTCACCTCACGTGACCTGGGTGATGCAGAGAGTTCCTCACCTCACGTGACCTGGGTGATGCAGAGTTCCTCACCTCACGTGACCTGGGTGATGCAGAGGTCCTCACCTCACGTGACCTGGGTGATGCAGAGTTCCTCACCTCACGTGACCTGGGTGATGCAGAGTTCCTCACCTCACGTGACCTGGGTGATGCAGAGTTCCTCACCTCACGTGACCTGGGTGATGCAGAGGTCCTCACCTCACGTGACCTGGGTGATGCAGAGGTCCTCACCTCACGTGACCTGGGTGATGCAGAGGTCCTCACCTCACGTGACCTGGGTGATGCAGAGTTCCTCACCTCACGTGACCTGGGTGATGCAGAGTCCTCACCTCACGTGACCTGGGTGATGCAGAGGTCCTCACCTCACGTGACCTGGGTGATGCAGAGGTCCTCACCTCACGTGACCTGGGTGATGCAGAGGTCCTCACCTCACGTGACCTGGGTGATGCAGAGTTCCTCACCTCACGTGACCTGGGTGATGCAGAGAGTTCCTCACCTCACGTGACCTGGTTGATGCAGAGGTCCTCACCTCACGTGACCTGGGTGATGCAGAGAGTTCCTCACCTCACGTGACCTGGGTGATGCAGAGGTCCTCACCTCACGTGACCTGGGTGATGCAGAGGTCCTCACCTCACGTGACCTGGGTGATGCAGAGGTCCTCACCTCACGTGACCTGGGTGATGCAGAGGTCCTCACCTCACGTGACCTGGGTGATGCAGAGTTCCTCACCTCACGTGACCTGGGTGATGCAGAGGTCCTCACCTCACGTGACCTGGTTGATGCAGAGGTCCTCACCTCACGTGACCTGGGTGATGCAGAGAGTTCCTCACCTCACGTGACCTGGGTGATGCAGAGGTCCTCACCTCACGTGACCTGGGTGATGCAGAGGTCCTCACCTCACGTGACCTGGGTGATGCAGAGTTCCTCACCTCACGTGACCTGGGTGATGCAGAGGTCCTCACCTCACGTGACCTGGGTGATGCAGAGGTCCTCACCTCACGTGACCTGGTTGATGCAGAGGTCCTCATCTCACGTGACCTGGGTGATGCAGAGGTCCTCACCTCACGTGACCTGGGTGATGCAGAGAGTTCCTCACCTCACGTGACCTGGGTGATGCAGAGAGTTCCTCACCTCACGTGACCTGGGTGATGCAGAGAGTTCCTCACCTCACGTGACCTGGGTGATGCAGAGAGTTCCTCACCTCACGTGACCTGGGTGATGCAGAGAGTTCCTCACCTCACGTGACCTAGGTGATGTAGAGAGTTCCTCACCTCACGTGACCTGGGTGATATCTTTGGTAAGATAGAATCTGGACTACGGATGTTGATACGGTGTTCTCTTATTGTGCCACGGGTCTCTGCCTTTCACTATTTTTTTCTACACATTCTCCCATATCTCACTTTAGTATGTTGTTATGGCAGTGATGAGGTCGTTCCCATTAATTTAAATGCTTTATTGGCTCTATGCAGGTTGTAAATGATCTCTGAATCTGTTACATCTTTGATATCTGCTCTGAACCAGACTGTCAACACTGAACAATACTCGAAGCGATGTGAATAGTGTCACCATTGGCATTATTTCCCTTGTTTTGAAAGTTCTCCTTATCTAACTCGTCATTTTCTGGCTGTCGTGACATTTGCCTTATTGCGTTGAATAAAAGGTCTTATGACATTATTACTCCCAGGTCCTCTACATGCTCTTTCCTTTCTATATGGTAACCCTCTTGCATTCTGTACACACTGTTTCTTTTTAATTCTTCATTGTTTCCTTATCTAAGTGGCTGGAACTTGTCACCAGTGAACGTCATGTTATTCTCTACTGCCCACTCAAACAATAATTATATTTTCCTGCAATTTGTCCATGTCTTCCACTGAGGTTGATTTTCATGCTTATATTGATATCTACACACAAAGATACGAAAGTGTAGTGAGAGTTTATATGTATGTGCGTTATGAGCATAAGAAACAGTGAAGGCGCCAGCACTATGCCTTGAGGTACTGAGCTTTTTACTTTGTTAATGCTGGATTTTGTTCTGTTTACTAAGACACTGTTGTGTCAGAAAGTTGTATATTCATTTGCCTACGTTCCTTGTTATACCCGTCGCTCTCATTGTGTTTGCAGTCATCCCGTGATCGCATTTGTCAACTGCTTTTGTGAGACCCGTGTATAACACACCCGTGTACAACACATCCGTGTACAACACATCCGTGTACAACACATCCGTGTACAAACATCCGTGTACAACACATCCGTGTTTTGGTTTTCTTCAGCACCTCCGTAATTCCGTCATAGTGGTTTAGTATCTGTAACAAACATGATCTTTCTGCTAAAAATTTATGTTGGTTTGGGTTGTACAGCTTTTGTTGTTCCATAAAATTTGTAATTTGTCATCTTAGTTCCCTTGTGAAGACTTTCACGATGTGTGATGTTAGTGGTATTGGCCCGTAAGTTTTGACTAGTATTCTGTTGCCTCTTTTGTGCACACAAGTTATGTCTGCTCTCTTAAGGCCTCTGCAATTTCACCTTGATCGAAGCTCTTTCTCCAGAGGATACTGAGTGCTCGTGCTACTGCTATTGTGGACTTTTTATATATTAGGAATTCCATGTATCGTGCAGGATTAATGCTTGTCAGTTACACGAACTGAGTGACCTTTATGGTAATGATTTATTTTTGTTTAATTCTCCACCTTGCTTTCGTTTAGTAGGTTTTGCTGAGCATTGATTCATATGTTAGAATTTCAAATATTTCTTTGTCACCATCAGCGAACGAACACCTTGTAATTAAGTGTCCAGTTCTACAGTTAGTTCTGAACTTGCATTTTGAGTATTTGAAGGAATATTTTTGTGTTTCTTGCACTATCCTGGGCTGTCTTTTGTTCCCTTTGTGTTTCTTCTATCTCGTACAAAAACAAGTTGTTTTTTATCTTTCAGTTCAAATTATCTTTTCGTCTTAGTGACGTATTTGTTTTTTGTTTTTTTTGGCTGCTCAAAAAATATTTGTTCTTCGTTTCTTTCTTCTATTCTCTCTTTCTATATTTGATCTTTCTTGTTGGTACAAGTTTAATGCTGACCTTGTATGCGTCTGTATCCAGCTTTTTCAAGTGCGTCCGTGAGGGTTTAGAGCACCTCATAACTGTCTGATAGTTCTTGGTTAATTTCGTTTCAGTCTGAACTCTGATTGTTGAGGTTAAATTTGGTGGACACCCCTTGTGTTTTATTATTACTGGAGACTTCCCCACCCCTGAGTTTATATCTGTGATGCTGAACGCTCCTCACCTCACCCAGATCATAACACAGAAGACAACACGTGTCTGACGTGTTCCTTATGCCTTGTTTATGTGCTCGTGCTGAAATAGCTGCTTACTGTTTCTAGCCCAGGAGGGAGGGTGTAGCCCAGTGAGTGTAGCCCAGCTAGTGTAGCTACACCAGCTGGTGTAGCCCAGGTTGTGTAGCCTTGTGTTAATTCTGGTGTCATTCATTAGTGGGGGTAACGAGGAATGTAGGTGATCTCTGTGTCGTCTACCAGTGCATCATTGGTAGACGAGAAGAATTTCACGGTGGACAGAGAGGGAGAGAAAGAGAGAGAGAGAAATGGTTGTAAAGAGTGTTAAAGGAGAGAGATGGGGAGGAAGATGGAAATAGTTACGGAAGGGAAGGGGGAGAGAGAAAGAGAGAGGGGAAGGTGGAAGAAAGAGAAAGTGGATATAGAGGAGAGGAGGAAGATAAGGGGAAAGGGGTGAGAGTTGAGGAAGAGAGAGAGAGGGATAGGAAGAGAGAACTCAGTGTAGAATTAGGAATTAAAGAGGAGGGGAGAGAGAGGGGTTCAGGGTGATTTCTCTCTTAATCCCCCTTATTGTCTTTCATTAGTGGTCGATGCCTGGGATGTTGTGTTGGGGGGGGTGTAGGTAGTTTTGATGTTGGTGGGAAGGGGTGTAGGTAGTTTAGGTGTTGGTGGGAAGGGGTGTAGGTAGTTTAGGTGTTGGTGGGAAGGGGTGTAGGTGTCTCATGGTGTATGGAGTGCAACAGTTCACTGTACTCCAGCGTTAACTCTACGGACGCAGCGTGCCACAGTTCACTATCCTCCAACATAACTCTACGGTCGCAGCGTGCCACAGTCCACTATCACTGGCGTCCTGGTAATACACCTCTGAGCTCAAACACCTCGCCAGGACCGCTCCTTGAAGCATTAATCTGGATAATCTCATCCCTCTGACGAATTAGAGATGCTGACGACGAAGTTGACGCTGGAACTGCCTTTCCCTGCTCCTGCTGGCGCTGCAGATACCGGGAAAGTTTGTTGAGGGACAGACAAGTGTGTAGACACAAGCAGTTCACGTATTGGCTGTCGGCTCCAAAGACGGATTCAAGTTCTCTCTTGTCCTTCACTCTGTTTTCCTCTTTGAATTTCATTCCATAGCCGAGTGCAACAACCAGTGTGTTGTTGCTATGAAGGATGATGCAAATCTATAATTTGAAATGTCTAAATTGCCTGCTATTTTAAATGGGTTGATGAAAATTAGGAATTACGAAAATTTATAATTTGCGACGTCAAGGATTGATGGAACTCTGTAATTTGCGACGTCAAGGACTATAATTTGCGACGTTAAGAGTTGGTGGAACTATAATTTACGATGTCCAAACAGACTTTTATTACAAAGTAGGGGTGAAAATCTATAATTTGCGTCGTCGGGAGAGTCTTTCAGAGGGAACAAATGCCGGGCACTATTGGAAGCGTCATTGAGTAAGCATCGTAGGTGCCGGCCGAGCGAGCGAGTAATTTGCAAAAAGCATTATGCAGAGATTCTTAAATTGGAGTTTTATTGAATTGGCGAGGTGTGCAAAGATTTTCCCCAGGCAGAAGCAATTTGTGTGAAGGCTGGAGGTTGGAAGCAGAGGCGCCTCGCATGAGATCACCTCATCCATTTTGTTGTCACGACGCTTCCTCAGGGAGGGCAGAAGGGTGGAGGATGGTAATGGGTGCAGTGGGGGATTTTAATGGGGAAGGAGAGGTGGGTGAGTGTAATTGGTGACGGAGTGGTTAATGATGGTAATGGGTGCAGAGGAACGGGTGGGTGATGGGTGAATCGGGTGAGGTTGGAAGGTCTGCCTGGGAAGGTGTTTAGGGTCAGCGCCCCCGGGGCCCAGTCCTTGACCAGGCGTCGTGGTGGATCAGGTCCTGATCCACCACGACGCCTGACTTTAGGTATCTGTACTATAAGGAGAGGTTTACAACACACAGTAAGCTGGTTAACACGTTGAAAACAGGTTGTGAACGAGACTAATACTGGAGCTAAGGGAAATGATTTGACATATAACGTACTGAGATAAATTAATAGAATAATGAGGGATAGACTGAGAGGCGGGGAACAGGTACATAAGGGTACATTTGGAAGTTAAAGACAATAGACTCTATGATGTCAGGAAATATTTCTTCGGTTTCAGGGTAGTCAGACATTTAAATGACCTGGATGAAATAGTGGAGTCAGGCTCCATGTATAGCTTTAAGAATGGGCATGATAGAACCCAGAAGCTAGGATGAGGCAAATCCAGCAAACGACAAGTTTAAAGAGCCGGTTGAGGAGCTGAGACTCGACCCTTTTAACCACAAACTAGTGAGGACACACCGACAGGGAGAACAAGAGGCTAAAATTTAAAAACCAATAAAACAATTGCGAACAGATCACTGGCCTGAAGTTTTATGATTCACTTCCCATGGGTTCTAACCCCACCCGTATCCTGGTTTTTTTTTTTTTAACTAAAACAAAAACGGTGCCAAAATAATATTGAGGAAAGAATAGGATCTTAGAGTGCAGATAACATGACATACACCGGTGGAAAGAATAGGATCTTAGAGTGAAGATAACATGACATACACTGGTGGAAAGAATAGGATCTTAGAGTGCAGATAACATGACATACACCGGTGGAAAGAATAGGATCTTAGAGTGAAGATAACATGACATACACTGGTGGAAAGAATAGGATCTTAGAGTGAAGATAACATGACATACACCGGTGGAAAGAATAGGATCTTAGAGTGAAGATAACATGACATACACTGGTGGAAAGAATAGGATCTTAGAGTGAAGATAACATGACATACACTGGTGGAAAGAATAGGACTTAGAGTGAGATAACATGACATACACTGGTGGAAAGAATAGGATCTTAGAGTGCAGATAACATGACATACACCGGTGGAAAGAATAGGATCTTAGAGTGAGATAACATGACATACACCGGTGGAAAGAATAGGATCTTAGAGTGAAGATAACATGACATACACCGGTGGAAAGAATAGGATCTTAGAGTGAAGATAACATGACATACACTGGTGGAAAGAATAGGATCTTAGAGTGAAGATAACATGACATACACCGGTGGAAAGAATAGGATCTTAGAAGTGAAGATAACATGACATACACCGGTGGAAAGAATAGGATCTTAGAGTGAAGATAACATGACATACACCGGTGGAAAGAATAGGATCTTAAAGTGAAGATAACATGACATACACTGGTGGAAAGAATAGGATCTTAGAGTGAAGATAACATGACATACACCGGTGGAAAGAATAGGATCTTAAAGTGAAGATAACATGACATACACCGGTGGCACACTACTTGCTGGGTTATTACCATGGTCTACAACGCCAGAGCAACCTAGACGCTCCTAATGCTATGCAATACCGACAACATGAACAATTAGACACATGTGCAACATCTAGCTATCTTATTTGTAGACGTTTCGCCCACCAGTGGCTTTATCAATGCAGCGACATTTATTTCTTCACTTGTCCTTGTATTGATAAAGCCACTGGTGGGCGAAACGTCTACAAATACAATACCCAGATGTTATATGTATGTGTGTCTAATTCTTGATCAAATATCCTCTGTTTCGCCTACCAGTGGGCGAAACAGAGGATATTTGAAGGTGTTGAGGTGGCGAACTCGTAAGCTGATGGGTTGATTACCTCGTTTCGTCCTGTTATCTTATTCAGTATCTTCAAGGCATCATTCACAATGTCTTGGCGAAACGTCGTCAGAATCAACATACCCAGCCAGGTGTTGCATATGTATCTTATTCATAAGTCCTATTGCCATGTCCACCATGTAAGTATTATTATCTTCAAATACTCAGCACCAGCGTGGAACACTAGCGTGGAATGCCAGCGTGGAACATTAGCGTGGAACACCAGTGTGGAACACCAGCGTGGAGCACTAGCGTGGAGCACCAGCGTGGAACACTAGCGTGGAACACTAGCGTGGAGCACCAGCGTGGAACACTAGCGTGGAGCACCAGCGTGGAACACTAGCGTGGAACACTAGCGTGGAACACCAGCGTCGAACACCAGTGTGGAACGCCAGCGTGGAACGCCAGCGTGGAGCGCCAGCGTGGAGCGCCAGCGTGGAACACTAGCGTGGAACACTAGCGTGGAACACCAGCGTGGAGCGCCAGCGTGGAACGCCAGCGTGGAGCGCCAGCGTGGAGCGCCAGCGTGGAGCGCCAGCGTGGAGCGCCAGCGTGGAGCGCCAGCGTGGAGCGCCAGCGTGGAGCGCCAGCATGGAGCACCAGCGTAGATCACCAGCGTGGGCTGGGTGAGGATGGGCTGGGTGAGGGTGGACTGGGTGAGGGTGGGCAGGGTGAGAGTGGGCAGGGTGAGGGTGGGCTGGGTGAGGGTGGACTGGGTGAGGGTGGGCAGGGTGAGGGTGGGCAGGGTGAGGGTGGGCAGGGTGAGGGTGGGCTGGGTGAGGGTGGACTGGGTGATGGTGGGCAGGGTGAGGGTGGGCTGGGTGAGGGTGGACTGGGTAAGGGTGGGCTGAGTGAGGGTGGGCAGGGTGATGGTGGGCAGGGTGATGGTGGACTGGGTGAGGGTGGACTGGGTAAGGGTGGGCAGGGTGAGGGTGGGCAGGGTGAGGGTGGACTGGACGGTAAGGGTGGGCTGAGTGAGGGTGGGCAGGGTGAGGGTGGATTGGGTGAGGGTGGGCTGAGTGAGGGTGGGCAGGGTGAGGGTGGGCAGGGTGAGGGTGGGCTGGGTAAGGGTGGGCTGGGTGAGGGTGGGCAGGGTGAGGGTGGACTGGGTGAGGGTGGGCTGGGTGAGGGTGGGCAGGGTGATGGTGGGCAGGGTGAGGGTGGGCAGGGTGAGGGTGGGCGGTAGGGGGCTGGGTGAGGGTGGACTGAGTGAGGGTGGGCAGGGTGAGGGTGGGCTGAGTGAGGGTGGGCAGGGTGAGGGTGGGCAGGGTGAGGGTGAGCTGGGTGAGGGTGGACTGAGTGAGGGTGGGCAGGGTGAGGGTGGACTGAGTGAGGGTGGGCTGAGTGAGGGTGGGCTGAGTGAGGGTGGGCAGGGTGAGGGTGGGCAGGGTGAGGGTGGACTGAGTGAGGGTGGGCTTAGTGAGGGTGGGCAGGGTGAGGGTGGACTGAGTGAGGGTGGGCTGAGTGAGGGTGGGCTGAGTGAGGGTGGGCAGGGTGAGGGTGGGCTGAGTGAGGGTGGGCAGGGTGCACAGTGAAGCTCGATATATCACAGTGTCCGTCGCACGCTCATGTAAATCGTTTCACTTGTCATTTTCAGGGCAAGAGGCTGGCAGTGGGCAAGAGGCTGGCAGTGGGCAAGAGGCTGGCAGTGGGCAAAAGGCTGGCAGTGGGCAAGAGGCTGGCAGTGGGCAAGAGGCTGGCAGTGGGCAGAGGCTGGCAGTGGGCAAGAGGCTGGCAGTGGGCAAGAGGCTGGCAGTGGGCAAGAGGCTGGCAGTGGGCAAAAGGCTGGCAGTGGGCAAGAGGCTGGCAGTGGGCAAGAGGCTGGCAGTGGGCAAGAGGCTGGCAGTGGGCAAGAGGCTGGCAGTGGGCAAGAGGCTGGCAGTGGGCAAGAGGCTGGCAGTGGGCAAGAGGCTGGCAGTGGGCAAGGGAGAAGGAAGGAGGGCGAGTGTGGGTGGTGGGCAAGGTTTGGATATGAGGAAGTGGGTGAGGACAGAGTTGGGTGGGTGAATGGTTGAGAGGGTAGAAGAGGGTGGTGGGTGAGGATAGAGGTGGGTGGGTGAATGGTTGAGAGGGTAGAAGAGGGTGGTGGGTGAGAATAGAGGTGGGTGGGTGAATGGTTGAGAGGGTAGAAGAGGGTGGTGGGTGAGGATAGAGGTGGGTGGGTGAATGGTTGAGAGGGTAGAAGAGGGTGGTGGGTGAGGATAGAGGTGGGTGGGTGAATGGTTGAGAGGGCAAAGATGGGTTGGTGAGGAGGGCACAAATAAAGGTTTAGAAGTGGACCACTGTCTACTGAGAGGAAGTGATCAATCAGGTTGTGATGGTTATTTAGACCTACCAGCCACTAGCAACAACAGCTTGGTTAAACAAGAAGAAAGACAAGCAAGCCTTTCAATTTTACACTGTGAGGATGAGATAAAACCCTCGTGACCAGTGAGAGTTACCTCACAGAAATGAACTGGAATACTTGGACAAAAACATCTCTCAAGAGACTTTACTGAGAGAGGTTATTATCAGCTGAGGAGAGTCTAGTTACAGATTTACTGTGTCCTGGGGCAGTCACCACTACTGTTACTGTGTCCTGGGGCAGTCACCACTACTGTTACTGTGTCCTGGGGCAGTCACCACTACTGTTACTGTGTCCTGGGGCAGTCACCACTACTGTTACTGTGTCCTGGGGCAGTCACCACTACTGTTACTGTGTCCTGGGGCAGTCACCACTACTGTTACTGTGTCCTGTGGCAGTCACCACTACTGTTTCTGTGTCCTGTGGCAGTCACCACTACTGTTACTGTGTCCTGGGGCAGTCACCACTACTGTTACTGTGTCCTGGGGCAGTCACCACTACTGTTTCTGTGTCCTGTGGCAGTCACCACTACTGTTTCTGTGTCCTGGGGCAGTCACCACTACTATTACTGTGTCCTGGGGCAGTCACCACTACTGTTACTGTGTCCTGTGGCAGTCACCACTACTATTATCATGCCCTGGGTGCCCCATAATTGTACTTGTACACTTACCATTACCATGCCCTGGGCACTGCATGGTGGGCTGGCCTGGCTACCTTGTAAACTGTCGTCACGTTACCAGTATCTACAGTCTGCCCAGTCTGCCCCTTCATTGTATATATTTGACTAATATTTACAAAGTACTTGTCCAACCTGCCCATAAGGGACTAGTGTTTTTGCACTTACAACTTCAATGGAAAGTTTGTTTCAATATTTTTTTTTCCTGTGGATTATTTTTTTTTGTCAGTGTTGTATTTTTTGGATTGGATTTCATGCTGTTGTTTTGTAAAATTAAATCTTTTGCATTTTAAGTGGCTCTTGGTGTGTGAGGTTGTCAGATTTGTTTGCTGTCTTGAGGGTTTAAATTGGGTCTTGTAGTTTAAGTTTCTTAAGGAAAAACGACAGCACTTTGCCTGCTGTCTCATAGGAAAGGAAGCAAGTGGACGGAGAGGTGGGTAGGAGATAGAAGCGGGTTGTTGGATGGTGGGAAGAACAGTGGATGAGAAGGTGATAGGACGGGTCAGAGAGAGAGAGAGAGAGAGAGAGAGAGAGAGAGAGAGAGAGATAGAGAGATAGATAGATAGATAGATAGATTTGTAAAGAGCTGAAGCAGTGTCCCATCCACATCACTGGGTGGTAGAGCTCACAAACTAATAACGTTAAACCTGCATTTTAGTGTGTGTGTGTACTTACCTAGTTGTGGTTCCAGGGGTCGAGTCACAGCTCCTGGCCCGCCTCTTCACTGATCGCTACTAGGTCACTCTGCTCTATTAGCTTTATCATACCTCTTCTTAAAGCTATGTATGGATCCTGCCTCCACTACCTCACTTTCTAGACTATTCCACTTCCTGACAGCTCTGTGACTGAAGAAATACTTCCTAACATCCCTTTGACTCATCTGAGTCTTCAACTTCCTTGTTGCTGTGTCCCATCTCTGGAACATCCTGTCTCTGTCCACCTTGTCGATGTGTGTGTGTGTTCACCTATATGTGGATGCAGAAGTCGAGTCACAGCTCCCGGCCCCGTCTCTTCGCTGGTCGCTACTATGTCCACTCTCCTTGCTCAAAGAATTTTACCATACCTCTTCTTAAAGCTGTGTATGGATCCTGCCTCCATTACTTCACTCTCCAGACTGTTCCACTTTCTGACAACTCTAAGGCTGTGTGTGTGTTTGTGTTCATGTCCTCCACATTTATTTGCTCATGCGTGTAAAAATGCACGAATCAGGATTCAATATATGCTCTTCTCTGCCTAACTTAAGCCACCAGTCTTTTATAGCCTCGTTATTGTTGGCAAGTTATACAGAATTATAGTTTAATATGCGTAAACCTAAGCTAATCAAACATAACTTGGCGTACCTAACTTAACCTAACCTAGAATAATAACTTCAGTCATGTAGAAATGTTGTTGCAGTATTAGTGGAGACGTTACATCAGTACACCAGACTAATGCTGCCTGCTTGTTGCTGTCACTCTCCTGCAGCCACCACCACACTAGCCATGCTGTCTGCTTGTTGCTGTCACTCTCCTGCAGCCACCACCACTCTAGCCATGCTGCCTGCTTGTTGTTGTCACTCTCCTGCAGCCACCACCACTCTAGCCATGCTGCCTGCTTGTTGCTGTCACTCTCCTGCAGCCACCACCACTCTAGCCATGCTGCCTGCTTGTTGCTGTCACTCCTGCACCACCACCACTCTAGCCATGCTGCCTGCTTGTTATTGTCTCTCTCCTGCAGCCACCACCACTCTAGCCATGCTGCCTGCTTGTTATTGTCTCTCTCCTGCAGCCACCACCACACTAGCCATGCTGTCTGCTTGTTGCTGTCACTCTCCTGCAGCCACCACCATACTAGCCATGCTGCCTGCTTGTTGCTGTCACTCTCCTGCAGCCACCACCACTCTAGCCATGCTGCCTGCTTGTTGCTGTCACTCCTGCACCACCACCACTCTAGCCATGCTGCCTGCTTGTTATTGTCTCTCTCCTGCAGCCACCACCACTCTAGCCATGCTGCCTGCTTGTTATTGTCTCTCTCCTGCAGCCACCACCACACTAGCCATGCTGCCTGCTTGTTGCTGTCACTCTCCTGCAGCCACCACCACTCTAGCCATGCTGCCTGCTTGTTGCTGTCACTCTCCTGCAGCCACCACCACACTAGCCATGCTGCCTGCTTGTTGTTGTCACTCTCCTGCAGCCACCACCACACTAGCCATGCTGCCTGCTTGTTGCTGTCACTCTCCTGCAGCCACCACCACACTAGCCATGCTGCCTGCTTGTTGTCACTCTCCTGCAGCCACCACCACACTAGCCATGCTGTCTGCTTGTTGCTGTCACTCTCCTGCAGCCACCACCACACTAGCCATGCTGTCTGCTTGTTGTTGTCACTCTCCTGCAGCCACCACCACTCTAGCCATGCTGTCTGCTTGTTGCTGTCACTCCTGCACCACCACCACTCTAGCCATGCTGTCTGCTTGTTGCTGTCACTCTCCTGCAGCCACCACCACTCTAGCCATGCTGCCTGCTTGTTGCTGTCACTCTCCTGCAGCCACCACCACACTAGCCATGCTGTCTTCTTGTTGCTGTCACTCTCCTGCAGCCACCACCACTCTAGCCATGCTGCCTGCTTGTTGTCACTCTCCTGCAGCCACCACCACACTAGCCATGCTGTCTGCTTGTTGTTGTCACTCTCCTGCAGCCACCACCACACTAGCCATGCTGTCTGCTTGTTGCTGTCACTCTCCTGCAGCCACCACCACTCTAGCCATGCTGTCTGCTTGTTGCTGTCACTCTCCTGCAGCCACCACCACACTAGCCATGCTGTCTTCTTGTTGCTGTCACTCTCCTGCAGCCACCACCACTCTAGCCATGCTGTCTGCTTGTTGTTGTCACTCTCCTGCAGCCACCACCACTCTAGCCATGCTGCCTGCTTGTTGTTGTCACTCTCCTGTCACTCGTTGCTGGGAGCCACACTGTGCTACTAGCTGCCCGAGTGATAGCTTCGTGGAGTGAGCGTTGCTGGGAGCCACACTGTGCTACTAGCTGCCCGAGTGATAGCTTCGTGGAGTGAGCGTTGCTGGGAGCCACACTGTGCTACTAGCTGCCCGAGTGATAGCTTCGTGGAGTGAGCGTTGCTGGGAGGTACACTGTGCTACTAGCTGCCCGAGTGATAGCTTCGTGGAGTGAGCGTTGCTGGGAGGTACACTGTGCTACTAGCTGCCCGAGTGATAGCTTCGTGGAGTGAGCGTTGCTGGGAGCCACACTGTGCTACTAGCTGCCCGAGTGATAGCTTCGTGGAGTGAGCGTTGCTGGGAGCCACACTGTGCTACTAGCTGCCTGAGTGATAGCTTCGTGGAGTGAGCGTTGCTGGGAGCTACAGTGTGCTACTAGCTGCCCGAGTGATAGCTTCGTGGAGTGAGCGTTGCTGGGAGCCACACTGTGCTACTAGCTGCCCGAGTGATAGCTTCGTGGAGTGAGCGTTGCTGGGAGCCACACTGTGCTACTAGCTGCCGAGTGATAGCTTCGTGGAGTGAGCGTTGCTGGGAGCCACACTGTGCTACTAGCTGCCTGAGTGATAGCTTCGTGGAGTGAGCGTTGCTGGGAGCCACACTGTGCTACTAGCTGCCCGAGTGATAGCTTCGTGGAGTGAGCGTTGCTGGGAGACACTGTGCTACTAGCTGCCAGTGATAGCTCGTGGGTGAGCGTTGCTGGGAGGTACACTGTGCTACTAGCTGCCAGTGATAGCTTCGTGGAGTGAGCGTTGCTGGGAGCCACACTGTGCTACTAGCTGCCCGAGTGATAGCTTCGTGGAGTGAGCGTTGCTGGGAGCCACACTGTGCTACTAGCTGCCTGAGTGATAGCTTCGTGGAGTGAGCGTTGCTGGGAGCCACACTGTGCTACTAGCTGCCTGAGTGATAGCTTCGTGGAGTGAGCGTTGCTGGGAGCCACACTGTGCTACTAGCTGCCTGAGTGATAGCTTCGTGGAGTGAGCGTTGCTGGGAGCCACACTGTGCTACTAGCTGCCTGAGTGATAGCTTCGTGGAGTGAGCGTTGCTGGGAGCCACACCACTCCGTCCACTTAATGAGGCTTACGGGTATATTTCCTTGGTTAACTGCTCCATAAATCTTCAGTCAATATTCATTTTACTGCCTCATTTTCTTAACGCTTCCAGGTTTTTCAGACCCCGTTTACTCCTATGTTACGAAAAATACTGTAGATATATTTAACCACGACTAAGAAGAGTACCGTAGACTTCAAGACTCTTCAAGACTACGGTACTACCGTAGTCGCCATCTGGAAAAGACCCGGGCCGGGACAAGACCTACAAGAGCAACAACCGTCATCTTCAAGACTACATACTACCGTAGTCTTGAAGACTTTTCAAGACTACGGTGCTCTTTACCACCTCCAAGACTCAGGCACTGATTACCTCATCTTTTGTATATAATTCTACACTCTTCACATTAGGTGCTTGTATTGGTAAAGGCACTGGAGGGCGAAACGTCTACAATAGATATACCCAGATGCTGCACATGTGTCTAAATCTTTATCTTGTAGGTATACCAGTACTGTACGACTAAGGAAACTAAACAAAAGACAGTCGTTGTAGGTGTGATAACAAGATCGTGTATATTAATGGTTCCATACAGAAAACAGTTACACCTTGTGTAACACCTGGGTATCTTCAAGCCTTCCTCACCTCTGTGTCTTGTGTAGATAAACCCACTCATTGGCAAGACATTTACATAGTCAGGATACCTAGGTGTTGCACATGTGTTTTTATTCTGACAACGAGGCGGCCCAGGAACACCAGCAACGTTTATCACATTTAATGTGAGAATTAGTGGATATCTTAGTGAGAATTAGTGGATATCTTAGTGAGAATTAGTGGATATCTTAGTGAGAATTAGTGGATAACTTAGTGAGAATTAGTGGATATCTTAGTGAGAATTAGTGGATATCTTAGTGAGAATTAGTGGATATCGTAGTGAGAATTAGTGGATATCTTAGTGAGAATTAGTGGATATCTTAGTGAGAATTAGTGGATATCTTAGTGAGAATTAGTGGATATCTTAGTGGATATCTTAGTGAGAATTAGTGGATATCTTAGTGAGAATTAGTGGATATCTTAGTGAGAATTAGTGGATATCTTAGTGAGAATTAGTGGATATCTTAGCATTGTGTAGACAGGTGTGACTGATCTCAGGTGTGCAACACGACACACTATCATTCTTGATAAGCACATCTTACTACAGTGTTATATTCTGCTTGTTGCAAGTATTAAGGTGTAATGGCATTAACTCTGCAGTGCAATTTACGGCCGCAGCTGCAAGCGACCACCTTGCCTCTTTGTTGCAACCATCAAATTTATAAGTTGCCACGAATTGTATTATACTGTATATGTGAGAGATGCTTGGGTAGGAGGTGGTGGTGGGGAGGGAAGGAGGTGGTGGTGGTGGGGAGGGTAGGAGGTGGTGGTGGTGGGGAGGGTTTCAGGTGGTGGTTTGTGGTAGAGAGGGCAGGTGGTGGTGGTGGTTGGTGGTAGAGAGGGCAGGAGGTGGTGGCGGTGGTTGGTGGTAGAGGGCAGGAGGAGGTGTTGGTTGTTGGTGGTAGAGAGGGCAGGAGGTGGTGGTGGTTGGTGGTAGAGAGGGCAGGAGGTGGTTGGTGGTAGAGAGGGCAGGTGGTGGTGGTATTTGGTGGTAGAGAGGGCAGGAGGTGGTGGTGGTTGGTGGTAGAGAGGGCAGGAGGTGGTGGTGGTTGGTGGTAGAGAGGGCAGGAGGTGGTGGTGGTTGGTGGTAGAGAGTGCAGGAGGTGGTGGTGGTTGGTGGTAGAGAGGGGAGGAGGTGGTGGTTGGTGGTAGAGAGGGCAGGTGGTGGTGGTTGGTGGTAGAGAGGCATGGTGAGAGTGGGGTGGTTGGTGTGGTAGAGAGTGCAGGAGGTGGTGGTGGTTGGTGGTAGAGAGGGGAGGAGGTGGTTGTTGGTGGTAGAGAGGGCAGGTGGTGGTGGTTGGTGGTAGAGAGGGCAGGTGGTGGTGGTTGGTGGTTGAGAGGGCAGTCCTGGAACCAGCCACTCACCACCTCAGCCATGATCAACCAGGCTGTAGAGCTTATATGAACCTGCGATCCGCCAACAGCAACAGCCATTTTTGAGCAGGCAAGAGGCTGGTGGGTTGCAGCAGTAGAAAGCCTCGCCCACGCGTGAGGCTGGCGAGTTGCAGCCATCAACCAGGCCTTTAGTTGATGGCCTGTTCAACCCGACCGTTAGTGCTAGTCTCACGTAGTACAACGTAGGAATCACGAACCGACTTAATCAGGAATTAGTTTGATGAACGTATTCAGTTCCCTCTTGAAGACAGCCACGGGTCTGTTGGTAATCTTGAAGACAGCCACGGGTCTGTTGGTAATCTTGAAGACAGCCACGGGTCTGTTGGTAATCTTGAAGACAGCCACGGGTCTGTTGGTAATCTTGAAGACAGCCACGGGTCTGTTGGTAATCTTGAAGACAGCCGTGGGTCTGTTGGTAATCTTAAAGACAGCCACGGGTCTGTTGGTAATCTTGAAGACAGCCACGGGTCTGTTGGTAATCTTGAAGACAGCCACGGGTCTGTTGGTAATCTTGAAGACAGCCACGGGTCTGTTGGTAATGTTGACAGCCACGGGTCTGTTGGTAATCTTGAAGACAGCCACGGGTCTGTTGGTAATCTTGAAGACAGCCACGGGTCTGTTGGTAATGTTGAAAGACAGCCACGGGTCTGTTGGTAATGTTGAAAGACAGCCACGGGTCTGTTGAAAGACAGCCACGGGTCTGTTGGTAATGTTGAAAGACAGCCACGGGTCTGTTGGTAATGTTGAAAGACAGCCACGGGTCTGTTGGTAATGTTGAAAGACAGCCACGGGTCTGTTGGTAATTTCCTCTACGTATGAAGGAAGGGGTTGAAATTCTTGGTCCCTTTACATTTATTAGGTGTCCTTGAGAGCTGCCTTGAAGAGGTTTCCCAAATTTCTTTTTTCCCCTTTTCTTCTTCGTCTAACTTTCGATATCTGTCATAACTGAGGGACACCTTATTCTTTCAACACTTGTGTATGGTAACTAGGACCAAATTCTCGGGACAATTGGCTTGCTCAAATGCCTTGTAACCAGAGTTGCTGAAGGTATGCCTAGCATAACTGGAGTATACCTGGAGGGTGTTTCGGGGGGTCAACGCCCCCGCGACCCGGGAGATAACTTACTGGCGGAGCTTCAGAACGGTCAGAAAAAATAATAAATACGATTATGATGGAGAGCAAAATTAAAATGTTTAATATGAAAATTTAACCATTTTATGTGTAAAATGTGAAATATTGATTCCTGTTATTATGTAAATATCGCAAACAAGCAATACAAGATGCAAAAAACCCAGGGAGGGAGAGTTGAATGATAGCTCTAGGGCATTCGTGTTGCAATCAGCACATCATCAGGAGCTTGCAGTGTAGCATAAAAGAGGAAGAGAGCCAAGCAAGTAAGGTCACAGGGAACGCAAAAGCGTTTGTGTATTAATTTTGGGCTGTGTGGCTGCCATTTTTATTAAGAAAATTGGATATTATTTGCCATATGATGACTTGTGTATGCCTTTTTTGATTACCCTCAGATCTTCAACGTTAATATGTAACTATAATATCACCTTATGCCGCACTCTGCACTATACCAGTCGCACTATACAGGGGACTGACATTATAGAATAAAGAGATACCTTTTTCGGATGGCACGTCGACTGAAATACCAGTTGAGTTGTCTCAGTGTACTCACGACTTCCTTCTTCGCTTCAGGTGTTTCGCATCGTCTGCCAAAGCCTCTTGTTCTCGTAGGGAGTAATTTCGGTGTGCAGATTTGCGAACAGTTCCACAGAAATTTCCCCGGTGTAAATTGTGATGCATTTTTTTTTCGCCTACGTCACAAGAGGTACATTTCAAGGGACTTCAGTCGTTGCCAGTAATGTAGCTGCTGTACTGTATTAAAGTCTATTACGCTCTACACAGTGCAGAACGTTGTAGTGTGTGTGTGTGGCGCGTGTGTGTGCGCGTGTGTGTGCGCGTGTGTGTGTGTGTGTGTGTGTGTGTGTGCGCGCGCGCACTATTACTGGCAGTTGGATGTTTGGATATAGTTGGTGGAGGGAACGAGGTCGATGACCTCCCTAAGGCGACTATAACACCACCAGGATGAAATGGATTGCAAGAGCTTTTCTAGAATTAGTTTTGGTAATGTTGAAGGGTAGTTATGGAGAGAGAGAGAGAGAGAGGAGGAACAGAACAAACAAGTGGAAGGGAAGAAGAGAAAGCAAGTAGAAGGGAAGAAGAGAAAGCAAGTAGAAGGGAAGAAGAGAAAGCAAGTAGAAGGGAAGAAGAGAAAGCAAGTAGAAGGGAAGAAGAGAAAGCAAGTAGAAGGAAGAAGAGAAAGCAAGTAGAAGGGAAGAAGAGAAAGCAAGTAGAAGGGAAGAGAAAGCAAGTAGAAGGGAAGAAGAGAAAGCAAGTAGAAGGAAAGAAGAGAAAGCAAGTAGACGGAAAGAAGAGAAAGCAACTGGAAGGGAAGAGAAAGCAAGTAGAAGGAAAGAAGAGAAAACAAGTAAAAGGAAAGAAGAGAAAGCAAGTAGAAGGAAGAAGAAAAGCAAGAGAGAAGAAAGAAACAAGTAGAAGGGAAGAAGAGAAAGCAAGTAGAAGGGAAAAAGACCAGGTAAAGAGAGGACAGTGAGGGAAAAAAGGAGAGAGCTTTGTGAGGGAAGAAACACCAGGTAAGAGGAAGCGCAGTAGAGGAAAAACACCAGGTAGAGAGAGCGTTTAGAGGGGAAAACAACCAGAGAAGAGAGCGTTTGAGGAAAAAGCAGTAAGAAGCGTTAGAGGGAAAAACACTAAGGTAAAGAACGTTTGAGAGGAAAAAACCAGAAGAAGAGCATTGTAGAGGAAAACAGAGAAGAGAGTTTGGAGGGAAAACATAGGGAAAGAGAGCGCTATGAAGGGAAGAAAACACAGTAAAGGAGCGTGAGAGAAAAACACCAGCAAGAGAAGGTTTAGAAAAAACACCTGGTAGAGAGCGTTGTGAGGAAAAACACCAGGTAAGAAGAGAGCGTAGTGAGGGAAAACAGGTAGAAAGCAAGTTGAAGGGAAAAAAGCAGGTAAGAGAGCGGAAAAGGGAAAAGCCAGAGTAAAGGAGGTCAGTAGAGGAAAAACACCAGGAAAAAGAGAAAGCGTGAAGGGAAAAAGCAGGTAGAGAGAAAGCAGTGGAGGGGAAAACACCAGGTAAGAGAGCGTCTGTAAAGGAAAAAAGAAGTAGAACCGGAGAAGAGAGCGTTGGAGGGGAAAAAGCAGAGTAAAGAGGTCTGTGAGGGAAAAAACAGGTAAGAGAGCGTCTGTGAGGGAAAAAGCACAGTAGAAGGTGAAGAGAGAAGGGAAAAAACAGGAAGAGAGAGCAAGTGGAAGGAGGAAACATGCAGGTAAAGCTTGTGAGGTTGAAAACACCAGGTTAGAGAATCGTTACCTAGGAAAAAACACCTGGTAAGAGAGAGTAGAGGGAAAACACCAGGTAAGAGAGCAAGTTGTGAGAGAGAAAAACGCAGGTGAAGAGAGCGTATAGAGGAAAAACACCAGGTAAGAGAGCAAGTTGTGAAGAGGGAAAAACAAGGGAAGAGAGCGTTGTGAGGGGAAGAACGACCAGTAAGAGAGCGTGGTTTGAGGGAAAACACCAGGAAGGGATTGTAGGCAACACCAGGTAGAGAAGCTGTCTGAGGAAATATGCGGAGCAAAGTTTGGGGAGAGAAGATATTGGTTTATAAATTTGCAAATGATGCGAAAAACACCAGGTAAGAGAGAGCGTCTGTGAGGGGAAAAACACCAGGTAAGAGAGCGTTTGTGAGGGGAAAAACACCAGGTAAGAGAGCGTTTGTGAGGGAAAACACCAGGTAAGAGAGCGTTTGTGAGGGAAAACACCAGGTAAAGAGCGTCTGTGAGGAAAAACACCAGGTAAGAGCGTTTGTGAGGGGAAACACCAGGTAAGAGAGCGTTTGTGAAAAACACCAGGTAAGAGACGTCTGTGAGGGAAAACACCAGGTAAAGAGCGTTGTGAGGAAAACACCAGGTAAGAGAGCGTTTGGAAAAAACACCAGGTAAGAGGTTTGAGGGAAAAACACCAGGTAAGAGCGTTTGTGAGGGGAAAAACACCAGGTAGAGAGCGTTTGTGAGGGGAAAAACACCAGGTAAGAGAGCGTTTGTGAGGGGAAAAACACCAGGTAAGAGAGCGTTTGTGAGGGGAAAAACACCAGGTAAGAGAGCGTTTGTGAGGGAAAAACACCAGGTAAGAGAGCGTTGTGAGGAAAACACCAGGTAAGAGCGTCTGTGAGGGAAAAACACCAGGTAAGAGAGCGTTTGTGAGGAAAAACACCAGGTAAAGAGCGTTTGTGAGGGAAACACCAGGTAAGAGCGTCTGTGAGGGAAAACCCGGTAAGAGGCGTTGTGAGGAAAACACCAGGTAAGAGAGCGTTGTGAGGGAAAACACCAGGTAAGAAGAGCGTTTGTGAGGGGAAAACACCAGGTAGAGAGCGTTTGTGGGGAAAAACACCAGGTAAAGAGCGTTTGTGAGGGAAAAACACCAGGTAAGAGAGCGTTTGTGAGGGAAAAACACCAGGTAGAGAGCGTCTGTGAGGGAAAACACCAGGAAGAGAGCGTTGTGAGGAAAACACCAGGTAAGAGAGCGTTGTGAGGAAAACACCGGTAAAGAGAGCGTTTGTGAGGGAAAACACCGGTAAGAGAGCGTTTGTGAGGGGAAAACACCAGGTAAGAGAGCGTCTGTGAGGGAAAACACCAGGTAAGAAAGCGTTTGTGAGGGAAAAACACCAGGTAAAGAGCGTTTGTGAGGGAAAACACCAGGTAAAGAGCGTCTGTGAGGGAAAAACACCAGGTAAGAGAGCGTCTGTGAGGGAAAAACACCAGGTAAGAGAGCGTCTGTGAGGGGAAAACACCAGGTAAGAGAGCGTCTGGTGAGGGAAAACACCAGGTAAGAGAGAGCGTTTGTGAGGGAAAAACACCAGGTAAGAGAGCGTTTGTGAGGGAAAAACACCAGGTAAGAGCGTCTGTGAGGGAAAAACACCAGGTAAGAGAGCGTTTGTGAGGGAAAACACCAGGTAAGAGAGCGTCTGTGAGGGAAAACACCAGGTAAGAGAGCGTCTGTGAGGGAAAACACCAGGTAAGAGAGCGTCTGTGAGGGAAAAACACCAGGTAAGAGAGCGTCTGTGAGGGGAAAAACACCAGGTAATAGAGCGTCTGTGAGGGGAAAAACACCAGGTAAGAGAGCGTCTGTGAGGGGAAAAACACCAGGTAAGAGAGCGTTTGTGAGGGGAAAAACACCAGGTAAGAGAGCGTCTGTGAGGGGAAAAACACCAGGTAATAGAGCGTCTGTGAGGGGAAAAACACCAGGTAAGAGAGCGTTTGTGAGGGGAAAAACACCAGGTAAGAGAGCGTCTGTGAGGGGAAAAACACCAGGTAAGAGAGCGTCTGTGGGGGGAAAACGCCAGGTAAGAGAGCGTCTGTGAGGGGAAAAACACCAGGTAATAGAGCGTCTGTGAGGGGAAAAACACCAGGTAATAGAGCGTCTGTGAGGGGAAAAACGCCAGGTAAGAGAGCGTCTGTGAGGGGGAAAACACCAGGTAAGAGAGCGTCTGTGAGGGGAAAAACACCAGGTAATAGAGCGTCTGTGAGGGGAAAAACGCCAGGTAAGAGAGCGTCTGTGAGGGGAAAAACACCAGGTAAGAGAGAGCGTCTGTGAGGGGAAAACACCAGGTAAGAGAGAGCGTCTGTGAGGGGAAAAACACCAGGTAATAGAGCGTCTGTGAGGGGAAAAACACCAGGTAAGAGAGCGTCTGTGAGGGGAAAAACACCAGGTAAGAGAGAGCGTCTGTGAGGGGAAAAACACCAGGTAAGAGAGCGTCTGTGAGGGGAAAAACACCAGGTAAGAGAGCGTCTGTGAGGGGAAAAACACCAGGTAAGAGAGCGTCTGTGAGGGGAAAAACGCCAGGTAAGAGAGCGTCTGTGAGGGGAAAAACACCAGGTAAGAGAGCGTCTGTGAGGGGAAAAAATATATTCTTATGTCCCGGAAGCATCAGTCAGATTTTTTTATTGAAGTTGTAATTTTTTTTTTGTTTTGGGGGGGTAAGGTGTGTTTGGGTACGTAGTGTGTGTGTGTGTGTGTGTTGTGTGTTTTGATAGGTGGTGAGTGAACTGCCACTGCTGTGTGTGCAAGTGGATGAAATTCCACACGAGGAGACAGAGGAGAAGAAGAGGGAATAAAGAAGAGATGATGACAGAGAGATAAACAGAGCCATAAAGTTGGAAAGCGAAGAATTAGACAATAAGTTATTTCATTGTTTTCATAATATTGATTATATATAATTGACATCACATTTATCATAACTGGACCACAATGAAAATATTAAATGTTTTGTTCATGTTTAAATGTTTGTTTATATTTAGCTTTGAGTATATATATGAGAAGTGGTGTAGCTGTAGCCAGGGTAACCTGTAACTTATTATGTCCCCAACCTCGTACCCTCACCACTCTTACCTCACACAACCTCTTATTTGATCAACTCTGCTACATTTATCACCCTGCATCTCTCACACACAAGACGGGTAGGTAGCAAAGGATGGTAGGAGAGTACAAGCATCACTTAACACAACATTGTAAGGTATTCAGCAGAGACTCAGGGGAAACAACAGGACGAAGGGAAGAATGGGGAATACAACACTGATGGGGCCTACAACACTGATGGGGAATACAACACTGATGGGGCCTACAACACTGATGGGGCCTACAACACTGATGGGGCCTACAACACTGATGGGGCCTACAACACTGATGGGGCCTACAACACTGATGGGGCCTACAACACTGATGGGGCCTACAACACTGATGGGGCCTACAACATTAAGGGAGAATGGGATCAGAGAGAACATCACCTTGGGTTACAAGCTGGCAAGAGAGAATATGTTGATGCCAGAGCCACCATGAGACAGCCAGCATGCCAGAGCCACCATGAGACAGCCAGCATGCCAGAGCCACCATGAGACAGCCAGCATGCCAGAGCCACCATGAGACAGCCAGCATGCCAGAGCCACCATGAGAGCCAGCATGCCAGAGCACATGGACAGCCAGCATGCCAGACCACCATGAGACAGCCAGCATGCCAGAGCACCTGAACAACCATGAGACAGCCAGCATGCCAGAGCCACCATGAGACAGCCAGCATGCCAGAGCCACCATGAGACAGCCAGCATCGAGCCACCATGAGACGCCAGCATGCCAGAGCCACCATGAGACAGCCAGCATGCCAGAGCCACCATGAGACAGCCAGCATGCCAGAGCCACCATGAGACAGCCAGCATGCCAGAGCCACCATGAGACAGCCAGCATGCCAGAGCCACCATGCCAGAGCCACCATGAGACAGCCAGCATGCCAGAGCCACCATGAGACAGCCAGCATGCCAGAGCCCCATGAGACAGCCAGCATGCCAGAGCCACCATGGACAGCCAGCATGCCAGAGCCAGCCATGAGACAGCCAGCATGCCAGACCACCATGCCAGAGCCACCATGAGACAGCCAGCATGCCAGAGCCACCATGAGACAGCCAGCATGCCAGAGCCACCATGCAGCAAGCCAGTACAAACAGCTCGCTGCTTTGAGTTCAAAACTGAATGTGAATTTTTATGAAAAGGTAAATAGAAAATTCCCTCTACTATAACAACCCATCCTCTTAAAACCATATTATTGTTATGGAGGAGCACTGGTAGGGGAATTATTGTGGAGCACAGGTAGGGGAATTATTGTGGAGCACAGGTAGGGGAATTATTGTGGAGCACAGGTAGGGGAATTATCGTGGAGCACAGGTAGGGGAATTATCTTGGAGCACAGGTAGGGGAATTATCGTGGAGCACAGGTAGGGGAATTATCGTGGAGCACAGGTAGGGGAATTATCGTGGAGCACAGGTAGGGGAATTATCGTGGAGCACAGGTAGGGGAATTATCTTGGAGCACAGGTAGGGGAATTATCGTGGAGCACAGGTAGGGGAATTATCGTGGAGCACAGGTAGGGGAATTATCGTGGATGAGTGGAAGATAAATTTGTGATGTTAAGGGCGCTTATTGCTTATTATGTTGAGGATATTAGAGGAGAGTAATTCCTTCAAGGAGAGTAAATTACACACTTTTTCACGTTTTAACATTTTTGTTAGAGGAACATTTTCTGCGGAAGAGAGTTGGGCGCCAGTAATGATGTTATGGTGGTGGTAGCAGCCTCTTGTCTCCCTCCCCTCCCTCGTGCACCTGTACTCTCCCTCTCTACCGCACCTGTACTCTCCCTCTCTACCGCACCTCCGTACACTTCCCCCTAGTGTACCGGCACTCAGTACCTGTGTTACTGGGTAGTGCTGTACGCAACACCCAGTCTCACAAATATCAATCAACAAGCAAAGTTACACTCAAAGATAACATATATATATATATATATATATATATATATATATATATATATATATATTAGAGGATTACCAGTCCACTGACTCGTACTCCTCACACATCATGTTGATGTGTGACCACGACACTGATGGCATCTTTGAAACACTGGTGAGTCCTTTAAAAGGTTTTCTGTGCTGACGTTTCTCTCCAAAGCGAGTCATACACCAGAGTTTTTCTTCATGTTCGTTTACACTTTAGTACGTATAAAGTACTGCTAGCAGCAACAGCCTAATTGACGAAGGTAGTATAGACAAGGCTTGGAGGGTGGAAGAACCCCCCGAAGCCAGTCGCAGGCATGTCACGGGTAGGCTAGTAGGTAGCAGAGGGATATCTCATGATCTACATGGTAAAAACAGTGGAGGGTCAGCTGTCTGCTCTACATACTAAAATAACAACTAGTCTCAGGTATTATGTTGGAACTAGGGAATATACAAGTGATGTAGAGGCACCATAACTACAGTTATAAAACAGTCTCAGGTATTATGTTGGAACTAGGTAATATACAAGTGATGTAGAGGCACCATAACTACAGTTATAAAACAGTCTCAAGTATTATGTTGGAACTAGGGAATATACAAGTGATGTAGAGGCACCATAACTACAGTTATAAAACAGTCTCGGGTATCATGTTGGAACTAGGGAATATACAAGTGATGTAGAGGCACCATAACTACAGTTATAAAACAGTCTCAGGTATCATGCTTGAACTAGGGAATATACAAGTGATGTAGAGGCACCATAACTACAGTTATAAAACAGTCTCAGGTATTATGCTTGAACTAGGGAATATACAAGTGATGTAGAGGCACCATAACTACAGTTATAAAACAGTCTCAGGTATTATGCTTGAACTAGGGAATATACAAGTGATGTAGAGGCACCATAACTACAGTTATAAAACAGTCTCAAGTATTATGTTGGAACTAGGGAATATACGTAGAGGCACCATAAATAACTACAGTTATAAAACAGTCTCAGGTATCATGTTGGAACTAGGGAATATACAAGTGATGTAGAGGCACCATAACTACAGTTATAAAACAGTCTCAAGTATTATGTTGGAACTAGGGAATATACGTAGAGGCACCATAACTACAGTTATAAAACAGTCTCAGGTATCATGTTGGAACTAGGGAATATACAAGTGATGTAGAGGCACCATAACTACAGTTATAAAACAGTCTCAAGTATTATGTTGGAACTAGGGAATATACGTAGAGGCACCATAACTACAGTTATAAAACAGTCTCAGGTATCATGTTGGAACTAGGGAATATACAAGTGATGTAGAGGCACCATAACTACAGTTATAAAACAGTCTCAAGTATTATGTTGGAACTAGGGAATATACGTAGAGGCACCATAACTACAGTTATAAAACAGTCTCAGGTATCATGTTGGAACTAGGGAATATACAAGTGATGTAGAGGCACCATAACTACAGTTATAAAACAGTCTCAAGTATTATGTTGGAACTAGGGAATATACGTAGAGGCACCATAACTACAGTTATAAAACAGTCTCAGGTATCATGTTGGAACTAGGGAATATACGTAGAGGCACCATAACTACAGTTATAAAACAGTCTCAGGTAGTCTCACAGACAAACATCGACAAGTGTGGTGTTACAAAGTACAACAGACACATTTCGCTCACGTGTGAGCTTTTTCGAGTTATGACTTACGTTCGTATGTGAGGGAAACGTTGTCCAGATAAAAACTTACTCTGCTCTAAGTGTCTCAGAGCTCCACATCTCCAGTTTCCTGCCAGTGAATATATGAAGTATTGGTGGATTCCAGGCAGCACTCTTCCCGTCATGTGGAAGGTTGTAGCACCAGTCATGCACTGAGTGGCAGCACTCTTCCCGTCATGTGGAAGGTTGTAGCACCAGTCATGCACTGAGTGACAGCACTCTTCCCGTCATGTGGAAGGTTGTAGCACCAGTCATGCACTGAGTGACAGCAATCTTCCCGTCATGTGGAAGGTTGTAGCACCAGTCTTGCACTGAGTGGCAGCACTCTTCCGTCATGTGGAAGGTTGTAGCACCAGTCATGCACTGAGTGACAGCAATCTTCCCGTCATGTGGAAGGTTGTAGTACCAGTCATGCACTGAGTGACAGCACTCTTCCCGTCATGTGGAAGGTTGTAGCACCAGTCATGCACTGAGTGACAGCAATCTTCCCGTCATGTGGAAGGTTGTAGCACCAGTCTTGCACTGAGTGGCAGCACTCTTCCCGTCATGTGGAAGGTTGTAGCACCAGCCATGCACTGAGTGACAGCAATCTTCCCGTCATGTGGAAGGTTGTAGTACCAGTCATGCACTGAGTGACAGCACTCTTCCCGTCATGTGGAAGGTTGTACCACCAGTCATGCACTGAGTGACAGCACTCTTCCAGTCATGTGGAAGGTTGTAGTACCAGTCATGCACTGAGTGACAGCACTCTTCCCGTCATGTGGAAGGTTGTACCACCAGTCATGCACTGAGTGACAGCAATCTTCCCGTCATGTGGAAGGTTGTAGCACCAGTCATGCACTGAGTGACAGCACTCTTCCCGTCATGTGGAAGGTTGTAGCACCAGTCATGCACTGAGTGACAGCAATCTTCCCGTCGTGTGGAAGGTTGTAGCACCAGTCATGCACTGAGTGACCAACCTCACCACCCTCGAGCACCACCCTAAAATTGTTTGCTTTCGTTTTGCTTTATCTTTTATAGTGTTATTTACTGCCTTCCGTCCTCTCCATCCCTCTCCTCCTCCTCCTCTCTCATTTCAATCATCAACTGTTTCTGCTTCCACTATCCTAATCACAACTACCAGCCATGCCACCACCTTCACATCACCACCACCCCCCTCACCATCACCCACTACCACCGCCCCCGTCACCCACTACCACCGCCCCGTCACCACTACCACCGCCCCGTCACCCTACCACCGCCCCGTCACCCACTACCACCGCCCCTGTCACCCACTACCACTGCCCCGTCACCCACTACCACCGCCCCCGTCACCCACTACCACCGCCCCCGTCACCCACTACCACCGCCCCCGTCACCCACTACCACCGCCCCCGTCACCCACTACCACCGCCCCCGTCACCACAAACACTTAGTGCTGAGTGGTGTTGAATTACTGGCTGGAGAGAATATGATAGTCGACTACCAGTATTGTTGTGGTTGTGAGTTTGTGGTGGTGCTGGGTTGTTAGTGGTGGTGGTGGGTTGTTATTGGTGGTGGTGCTGGGTTGTTAGTGGTGGTGCTGGGTTGTGTGTGGTGGTGCTGGGTTGTTAGTGGTGGTGCTGGGTTGTGTGTGGTGGTGCTGGGTTGTTTGTGGTGGTGCTGAGGTGTTATTGTGTAGTGGTGGTGGTGGGTTGTGTGTGGTGGTATTGGGTTGAGAGGGGTCGCCGGGGTCATACTAGGAATCCTGACAGAGGAACGCAGGAAGAATTCAACAGAGTACAGGTCTCAAAAAATTGCCTAAGACTCTAAGCTTGTTATTGTTGTGGCGGTTCCCTGTTTGATTTAATATTAATCTCTGTGATATGTTAGAAGGTGAGGAGAGACAGAGAGAAGAGGACAAGTGGATTATAAAAATGTAGATGTAAAGAGAGAGAAAAGATTGGGAAATTAGCGACGTGTAGAGGGAAGTGGAGAGAAGGATTAGGAAGAGAGAGAGAGAAAGATTGAAGAAAAGGTTAGGAAAGCAGAGAAGGAAAACTGGTTTGTCTACCTGTAGACAGTTGTGGGTGCTAGTCGACGCCTCCTAATGGACTTGACCTCATCAAGTCCCTTCTTCAAGACAACTAGGGGAGGAGGTTGAAAAGTCTTGGTCCCTTTACACTCCTCATTTGAGACATTCTGCACCGTGTGATGAGGTTCTTGTATTCCTGGTCACTGAGTTGGGAGTAGTTCTAAAAGATCAAGGTCAAGATGGTGTATCTTCTTACCCAGGAAGATTGTGAAGCTTGTGTGTGTGCGCGCGCGCGCGTTCACCTATTTGTACTTTCCTGTTTGTGGTTGCAGGGGTATAGTCATAGCTCCTGGCCCTGCTTCTTAACTCTCAAAGGCCTGTTCGACACAGAGGACTGTTTGCAGCTGAGGCTCGACCCCGGCAACCACAAACAGGCTATGGCAGTACTTATTGCAGCATGGAAAGAAATTGAACAATAGCCAAGTGTTAGAGTGAACCGGTAAGCCAGCGGAAGGCCTCGGTCAGAGGACCAAAAGCTCCAGCTGCGGGTCATCACATGACTAAAACCCGCGTCAAGAAACACTTGTTTCTATGCTAGGGTCCAGTAGGTTTAAAAAAAACTCAGCCTAGGTTACATACACAAACATTACTTGCCAGCTCTACAGGTAGGTATATACCTTTGAAGAGTTTCCAGAGTTTCAATACTCTCTGAGCCCGGCCATGAGTCAGGCTCGTCTGGTAGGTGGCAGCACTGACCACACACATTGGTGGTGGTAGTAGTAGCAGCAGTGATAGTGTTGCTGGTGGTAGTGTTGCTGTGTATATCAACACTAGTGTTGCTGTGTATATCAACACTAGTGTTGCTGGTGGTAGTGTTGCTGTGTATATCAACACTAGTGTTGCTGGTGGTAGTGTTGCTGTGTATATCAACACACTAGTGTTGCTGGTGGTAGTGTTGCTGTGTATATCAACACACTAGTGTTGCTGGTGGTAGTGTTGCTGTGTATATCAACACACTAGTGTTGCTGGTGGTAGTGTTGCTGTGTATATCAACACTAGTGTTGCTGGTGGTAGTGTTGCTGTGTATATCACACACTAGTGTTGCTGTGGTAGTGTTGCTGTTATATCAACACACTAGTTTGTTGCTGGTGGTAGTGTTGCTGTGTATATCAACACACTAGTGTTGCTGGTGGTAGTGTTGCTGTGTATATCAACACCTAGTGTTGCTGTGGTAGTGTTGCTGTGTATATCAACACTAGTGTTGCTGGTGGCAGTGTTGCTGTGTATATCAACACACTGATGTTGCTGGTGGTAGTGTTACTGTGTATATCAACACACTAGTGTTGCTGGTGATAGTGGTGCTGTGTATATCAACACACTAATGTTGCTGGTGGTAGTGTTGCTGTGTATATCAACACACTAGTGTTGCTGGTGGTAGTTGCTGTGTATATCAACACTAATGTTGCTGGTGGCAGTGTTGCTGTGCATATCAACACACTAGTGTTGCTGGTGGTAGTGTTGCTGTGTATATCAACACACTAGTGTTGCTGGTGGTAGTGTTGCTGTGTATATCAACACTAATGTTGCTGGTGGCAGTGTTGCTGTGTATATCAACACACTAGTGTTGCTGGTGGTAGTGTTGCTGTGTATATCAACACACTAGTGTTGCTGGTGGTAGTGTTGCTGTGTATATCAACACACTAATGTTGCTGGTGGTAGTGTTGCTGTGTATATCAACACTAGTGTTGCTGTGTATATCAACACACTAGTGTTGCTGGTGGTAGTGTTGCTGTGTATATCAACACACTAATGTTGCTGGTGGTAGTGTTGCTGTGTATATCAACACACTAATGTTGCTGGTGGTAGTGTTGCTGTGTATATCAACACACTAGTGTTGCTGGTGGTAGTGTTGCTGTGTATATCAACACACTAGTGTTGCTGGTGGTAGTGTTGCTGTGTATATCAACACTAGTGTTTTGTGGTAGTGTTGCTGTGTATATCAACACTAGTGTTGCTGGTGGTAGTGTTGCTGTGTATATCAACACACTAGTGTTGCTGGTGGTAGTGTTGCTGTGTATATCAACACACTAGTGTTGCTCAATGGTAGTGTTGCTGTGTATATCAACACTAGTGTTGCTGTGGTAGTGTTGCTGTGTATATCAACACACTAGTGTTGCTGGTGGTAGTGTTGCTGTGTATATCAACACTAGTGTTGCTGGTGGTAGTGTTGCTGTGTATATCAACACACTAGTGTTGCTGGTGGTAGTGTTGCTGTGTATATCAACACACTAGTGTTGCTGGTGGTAGTGTTGCTGTGTATATCAACACTAGTGTTGCTGGTATATCAACACTAGTGTTGCTGGTGATAGTGTTGCTGTGTATATCAACACTAGTGTTGCTGGTGGTAGTGTTGTGTGTATATCAACACACTAGTGTTGCTGGTGGTAGTGTTGCTGTGTATATCAACACACTAGTGTTGCTGGTGGTAGTGTTGCTGTGTATATCAACACTAGTGTTGCTGGTGGTAGTGTTGCTGTGTATATCAACACACTAGTGTTGCTGGTGGTAGTGTTGCTGTGTATATCAACACACTAGTGTTGCTGGTTTACAAACTGAGATATAATTTCCAGCCAATTTCTGTCATATAAACGAGAGTCCTTAATTTCCCGCTATTAACGTTCTCTCTGCGGTGATGAGTGGGGCGAGAGGGAGTGGAGTGAGGTGAGAGGGAGTGGAGTGTGAGAGGGGAAACATTCTTCACAACATTAGTCATCAATATTTGATCATCAACATTACGGCGTAATAAGAATTGTAGTTGTGTTGTTGGTCTTGTTTACCTGTCACTCCATGATTGATGTCACCTGACTGACTCCCTCCACCTGCTGCCATCACTACCACCACTACTCTGCCGCCACCACCACTCTACCACCACCACCACCACCCTTCCACCACCACCACCACCACTGCCACCACCACCACCCTGCAATCACCACCACCCTGCCACCACCACCACTCTGCCACCACCACCCTGCCACCACCCTGCCATCACCACCACCCTGCCATCACCACCACCATCACCACCCTGCCACTACCATCACCACCCTGCCACCACCATCATCCTGCCACCACCCTGCCACCACCATCACCCTGCCACCACCATTATCCTGCCACCACCATTATCCTGCCACCACTACCATCCTGCCACCACCATCATCCTGCCGCCACCACCACCACCCTGCCGCCGCCACCACCACCACCCTGCCACCACCACCCTTCCACCACCACCCTTCCATCACCACCACCCTGCCACCACCACCCTTCCACCACCATCACCCTGCCACCACCATCACCCTGCCACCACCATCACCCTGCCACCAAACCATCACCCTGCCACCACAACCATCACCCTGCCACCACCACCACCCTGCCACCACCACCACCCTGCCACCACCACCACCCTGCCACCACCATCACCCTGCCACCACCACCTCACCCTGCCACCACCCATCACCCTGCCACCACCACCATCCCCTGCCACCACCACCACCACCCTGCCACCACCACCTCACCCTGCCACCACCACCACCACCCTGCCACCACCATCACCCTGCCACCACCACCATCACCCTGCCACCACCACCACCACCCTGCCACCACCACCACCCCCTGCCACCACCACCATCACCCTGCCACCACCACCACACCACCTGCCACCACCACCATCACCCTGCCACCACCACCATCACCCTGCCACCACCACCATCCCCACCACCCTGCCACCACCTCCACCACCCTGCCACCACCACCACCACCCTGCCACCACCACCATCCACCCTGCCACCACCACCCTCACCCTCCCACCACCACCACCCCTGCCACCACCACCATCACCCTGCCACCACCACCATCACCCTGCCACCACCACCATCACCCTGCCACCACCACCATCACCCTGCCACCACCACCATCACCCTGCCACCACCACCATCACCCTGCCACCACCACCCTGCCACCACCACCACCACTGCCACCACCATCACCCTGCCACCACCACCACCCTGCCACCACCACCACACCCTGCCACCACCACCACCCCCTGCCACCACCACCACCACCCTGCCACCACCACCATCACCCTGCCACCACCCACCACCCTGCCACCACCACCTCACCCTGCCACCACCACCATCACCCTGCCACCACCACCACCACCCTGCCACCACCACCACCACCCTGCCACCACCACCCCACCACCCCTGCCACCACCACCACCACTCCTCCACCACCACCTCACCCTGCCACCACCACCATCACCCTGCCACCACCATCCGCCACCCCACCACCACCGCCACACCATCACCCTGCCACCACCACCCACCACCCTGCCAACCACCACCCTGCCACCCCACCACACCTGCCACCACCACCTACCCTGCCACCACCACCACCACCCTGCCACCACCACCACACCCTGCCACCACCATCACCCTGCCACCACCATCACCTGCCACCACCACCACCTGCACCGCCACACCTCCACCACCCTGCCACCACCACCACCACCCTGCCACCACCACCACTCACCCTGCCACCACCACCATCACCCTGCCACCACCCACACCCTGCCACCACCACCACTCACCCTGCCACCACCACCACCACCCTGCCACCACCACCACCACCCTGCCACCACCACCATCACCCTGCCACCACCACCATCACCCTGCCACCACCATCACCCTGCCACCACCACCATCACCCTGCCACCACCACCACCACCCTGCCACCACCACCATCACCCTGCCACCACCACCATCACCCTGCCACCACCATCACCCTGCCACCACCACCATCACCCTGCCACCACCACCACCACCCTGCCACCACCACCACCACCCTGCCACCACCACCACCACCCTGCCACCACCACCACCACCCTGCCACCACCACCACCCTGCCACCACCACCAAGCACTAGAGGTACACACGGGCAGAATTTGAATTAAGATTTTCCCCCAAGTGTTTCTAAGAAGTTTTGTTATATTTTTCACTGTTGAACGACGGCAACGTTTTCATTTTTGTTTATTCTTCATTGTTGCAAGCTGGCAGAGTGCAGGACCTTGTTGCAAGCCTGGCAGAGTGCAGGACCTTGTTGCAAGCTGGCAGAGTGCAGGACCTTGTTGCAGCCTGGCAGAGTGCAGGACCTTGTTGCAGCCTGGCAGAGTGCAGGACCTTGTTGCAGCCTGGCAGAGTGCAGGACCTTGTTGCAGCCTGGCAGAGTGCAGGACCTTGTTGCAAGCTGGCAGAGTGCAGGACCTTGTTGCAAGCTGGCAGAGTGCAGGACCTTGTTGCAGCCTGGCAGAGTGCAGGACCTTGT
This sequence comes from Cherax destructor, assembly GCA_009830355.1. NCBI lineage: Eukaryota > Metazoa > Arthropoda > Malacostraca > Decapoda > Parastacidae > Cherax > Cherax destructor. Next base: position 71,376 of record WNWK01005752.1, on the reverse strand, counting down.
TGCAGCCTGGCAGAGTGCAGGACCTTGTTGCAAGCTGGCAGAGTGCAGGACCTTGTTGCAAGCTGGCAGAGTGCAGGACCTTGTTGCAGCCTGGCAGAGTGCAGGACCTTGTTGCAAGCTGGCAGAGTGCAGGACCTTGTTGCAGCCTGGCAGAGTGCAGGACCTTGTTGCAGCCTGGCAGAGTGCAGGACCTTGTTGCAGCCTGGCAGAGTGCAGGACCTTGTTGCAGCCTGGCAGAGTGCAGGACCTTGTTGCAGCCTGGCAGAGTGCAGGACCTTGTTGCAGCCTGGCAGAGTGCAGGACCTTGTTGCAAGCTGGCAGAGTGCAGGACCTTGTTGCAGCCTGGCAGAGTGCAGGACCTTGTTGCAAGCTGGCAGAGTGCAGGACCTTGTTGCAGTCTGGCAGAGTGCAGGACCTTGTTGCAGCCTGGCAGAGTGCAGGACCTTGTTGCAGCCTGGCAGAGTGCAGGATCTTGTTGCAGCCTGGCAGAGTGCAGGACCTTGTTGCAGCCTGGCAGAGTGCAGGACCTTGTTGCAGCCTGGCAGAGTGCAGGACCTTGTTGCAGACTGGCAGAGTGCAGGACCTTGTTGCAAGCTGGCAGAGTGCAGGACCTTGTTGCAAGCTGGCAGAGTGCAGGACCTTGTTGCAGCCTGGCAGAGTGCAGGACCTTGTTGCAGCCTGGCAGAGTGCAGGACCTTGTTGCAGCCTGGCAGAGTGCAGGACCTTGTTGCAGCCTGGCAGAGTGCAGGACCTTGTTGCAAGCTGGCAGAGTGCAGGACCTTGTTGCAAGCTGGCAGAGTGCAGGACCTTGTTGCAGCCTGGCAGAGTGCAGGACCTTGTTGCAGCCTGGCAGAGTGCAGGACCTTGTTGCAGCCTGGCAGAGTGCAGGACCTTGTTGCAGCCTGGCAGAGTGCAGGACCTTGTTGCAAGCTGGCAGAGTGCAGGACCTTGTTGCAAGCTGGCAGAGTGCAGGACCTTGTTGCAGCCTAGCAGAGTGCAAGACCTTGTTGCAACCACAACACCTGCAGTAACAACCACAACCACATCCAACAAATAATGGAAGGGACCAAACTAGAAAGTACCTTTGACCTTACATTCACAAACGATAAGGGTCTACCAGACAAGTGTTGAACACACTCGCATCACTACCTAATTGATGTTCAGACCTGCAGACCCACTGGTCGTGAACGACTGAACACAGTCATGAGGGCGCATTTACTACATGGACTTCATCAATAAATACATTAACTGGGATGAAATAAGTCATGCTGGGGAGATAGCATGTGTGATATGAATTTGAGTCAGTGTGCGCCAGACACATTCCATTAAGAAAGGAGATGCAAATTAGAGAGAGAGTGACGCTTCCTTTACAAGCGAAGGTGAAGAATCACTGACCTTCTGAAAGGTGTCACGCTGTATCTGGAGTGAAAAGAAATACTAATTAAGAGAAATATAAAAGATCAAAGTGAACGCATCATAGAGTTCAGAAGAGACAGGCGCAGAAGGCCATTAATGAAATTGAAAGAAACACAAAAGACTTTTTTTCTCTCTTAAAGAAATCCAGAGGAAAAAGCACTTTTAGTATTGGATCCTTGCTTAATGAGAGAGAAAACTTACACTGATGACACCAACAAAATGAGTGGAACATTGCATTCAGAGTGCAACTCTGGATTCACTGAGCTATTTATCAGAATAAAGAGTGACAATCACAATGATTTTTTTACGAAAAAAAACCCCATAAAATTTCAACATTTTCCACATTTCTGACATAACCGTAACGTAACTTAGAGGTTATTGACAGCGGGTGTAGGCACTCTGCCGCAGGCCCAGACTCGTAGAACGCCAGGTTCATCAACAAGGACTTAAATATTCTGTGGAGAAGCAGTCTGGACACAGGAGTCGTCCCTCACTTATTGAAAACCCACGGATATTGCCTCTCTCCACCAAGGTGGCACCATAGCAATTGCAGAATTTTTTTTATATAGACCGATAGCACTGACGTCTCACGTTATCAAAAACCAGAAAGATTGGATATCATTAGATTTATAAGAATGTACACGAGGATTATCTTTTTTTTTGTTTTGTTTTTTTGTTTTTTTAAGATTCCTCAGCAAGAGAGTGGATTCGCAAATAGATGGAAGATGGCAAGCATTATATCATTGTGTGTGTCAGTACTTATCAGCATTTGTCAGTGCTTATCAGTGACGCTGACAAATGTTTTTTTGTGTGTGCGCGTGTGTAAAAATACTGAAAAAACGCTACGGGTTTATGTCAGCAAATTGCCTGTGATAAAGAGTCTGCTGATCACTTCTGAAGTGAATATCCCGGTTAAATCATACAAAATATGATTGATAATGTCTGCAAATTAATGTATATATCAAATGTGTTAATGTGTTACTACGCCGCCACATGAAACAAATGGGTGGTAAGGTTGCATGCGTCTAGAGTTCAAGAAAACACTTGATAAGTCAACACAAGAGATTAATTTGAGACTCTCAACTCTTGAGAGAGTTCTCCATAACAGACTAATTTGAAAACTGCAAAATATAGAAAAAAAGGCGAGTATTACAGTGGATAAGGGAGTGAGAGGAAAATACGAGCAATTATTAGAAAAAAAATGCCCTGGTGGGGAGATGTGACTAGTGGGGTGCCACAAGGATCTGTACTGGCTCCATTAATCTTCTTAGTTTGTGTAATGACTTAACAAGACGAATTAAAAAAAATATATAACTATGTTTACGATTGACGGAAGTGATTTAGATACGTAATAAACATCCATGATGGTGTATGTGGGGGGAGGGGGAGATGAGACGTGATTACCACATGTTACATTATGAAAGAATACATGAAGAAGACTTGGTAGGTGCAACAGAGAGAGGAAGAATAGTAAAGTGAAGTGAAAGAGGAAGTAACAAGTGATATAATAACTGCAAATTTATAAACATAAGATAAAATTACTGAAGATGGTCTACCATGAGCACAGCTCTGTTGCTGCTGCTACTGCTGTTGATACTGCTACTGTTCCTGCTACTACTGTTACTTCTGCTGTTGCTTCTACTGTTGCTGCTGCTGTTGCTGCTGCTACTGCTGTTGCTACTGCTACTGTTGTTGCTACTGCTGTTGCTACTACTGTTACTTCTGCTGTTGCTTCTACTGTTGCTGCTGCTGTTGCTACTGCTACTGCTGTTGCTACTGCTACTGCTGTTGCTACTGCTACTGTTGCTGCTACTGCTGTTGCTACTACTGTTACTTCTACTGTTGCTTCTACTGTTGCTGCTGCTGTTGCTACTGCTACTGCTGTTGCTACTGCTACTGCTGTTGCTACTGCTACTGTTGCTGCTACTGCTGTTGCTACTACTGTTGCTTCTGCTGTTGCTACTGCTGTTGCTACTGCTACTGTTGCTGCTGCTACTGCTGTTGCTACTGCTACTGTTGCTGCTGCTACTGCTGTTGCTACTGCTACTGTTGTTGCTACTGCTACTGTTGCTGCTGCTACTGCTACTGCTACTGTTGTTGCTACTGCTGTTGCTACTGCTACTGTTGCTGCTGCTACTGTTGTTGCTACTGCTGTTGCTACTACTGTTACTTCTGCTGTTGCTGCTGCTGTTGCTGCTGCTACTGCTGTTGCTACTGCTACTGTTGTTGCTACTGCTGTTGCTACTACTGTTACTTCTGCTGTTGCTTCTACTGTTGCTGCTGCTTCTGTTGCTGCTACTGTTACTGCTGTTGTTGCTGCTGCTGTTGCTGTTTCTGCTGTTGCTGCTACTGCTGTTGTTGCTGTTCCTGCTACTGCTGCTGCTGTTGCTGCTACTACTGTTGCTGCTGTTGCTGCTACTGATGTTGCTGTTGTTGTTGTTGCTGCTGCTGCTGCTGTTGCTGCTGCTACTGCTGTTGTTGCTGCTGTTGCTGTTGCTGCTGCTGTTGCTGCTGCTGTTGCTGCTACTGTTGCTGCTACTGCTGTTGCTGCTACTGTTACTGCTACTGTTGTTGCTGTTGCTGCTACTGCTGTTGCTGCTGCTGTTGCTGCTATTGTTGCTGCTACTACTGTTGTTGCTGCTACTGTTGCTGCTACTGCTGTTGTTGCTGTTGCTGCTACTGCTGTTGCTACTACTGTTGTTGCTGCTACTGTTGCTGCTACTGCTGTTGTTGCTACTGCTGTTGTCACTACTGTTACTTCTGCTGTTGCTCTACTGTTGTTGCTGCTGCTGCTGTAGTTATAAGCTTGTAAAAAAACACACACACACACACACACACACACACACACACACACACATACACACACACATACACACACACACACACACACACACACACACACACACACACACACACACACACACACACACACACACACACACACACACACACACACACACACACACACACACACACACACACACACACACATACACACACACATACACACACACACACACACACATACACACACACATACATACACACACACACACACACACACACACACACACAAACACACAAACACACACACACACACACACATACACACACACATACACACACACACACACACACACACACACACACACACAAACACACACACACACACACACATACACACACACATACACACACACACACACACACACACACACACACACACATACACACACACAAACACACACACATACACACACACAAACACACACACATACACACACACAAACGACCCCTGCAACCACAATTAGGTGAGTACACACACACACACACACACACACACACACACACACACACACACAAAACACACACACACACACACACACACACACACACACACACACACACACACACACAAACACACACACACACACACACACATACACACACACATACACACACACACACACACACACACACACAAACACACACACACACACACATACACACACACACACATACACACACACACACATACACAGGCCAAGTGTCTAATCGACATGTACCTAGGACAAAATGGTAACTAACAGAGGGAGTGTGGACCTAGTGGCGACCAGTGAAGAGGAGGGGCCAGGAGCTGTGAATCGACCCCTGCAACTACAATTAGACGAGTACACGAACAGTTGAGAGCACCAGCGCTTGACCGTAGTTGAGATTGAGAGGGAAGGAATGGTGTAGTGAGCAGGGTAGTCTGGCAGCCCACTCACCAGAGTGGTGTAGTGAGCAGGGTAGTCTGGCAGCCCACTCACCAGAGTGGTGTAGTGAGCAGGGTAGTCTGGCAGCCCACTCACCAGAGTGGTGTAGTGAGCAGGGTAGTCTCCGCAGCCCACTCACCAGAGTGGTGTGGCGAGCAGGAGAGTCTGGCAGCCCACTCACCAGAGTGGGTGGCAGCAGGGAGCTGGAACCCACCCCCAGAGTGGTGTAGTGACGAGTACACTGAACGAGTCTGGAGCCCACTCACCGTGGTTGAGTTGCAGGGATGGCAGCACTCAGAATGGTGTAGTGAGCAGGAGAGTCTGGCAGCCCACTCACCAGAGTGGTGTAGTGAGCAGGGTAGTCTGGCAGCCCACTCACCAGAGTGGTGTAGTGAGCAGGGTAGTCTGGCAGCCCACTCACCAGAGTGGTGTGGCGAGCAGGGTAGTCTCGCAGCCCACTCACCAGAGTGGTGTGGCGAGCAGGAGAGTCTGGCAGCCCACTCACCAGAGTGGTGTAGCGAGCAGGGGAGTCTGGCAGCCCACTCACCAGAGTGGTGTAGTGAGCAGGGTAGTCTGGCAGCCCACTCACCAGAGTGGTGTGGCGAGCAGGAGAGTCTGGCAGTCCACTCACCAGAGTGGTGTAGCGAGCAGGAGAGTCTGCCAGCCCACTCACAAGAGTGGTGTAGTGAGCAGGGTAGTCTGGCAGCCCACTCACCAGAGTGGTGTAGTGAGCAGGGTAGTCTGGCAGCCCACTCACCAGAGTGGTGTGGCGAGCAGGAGAGTCTGGCAGCCCACTCACCAGAGTGGTGAGTGAGCAGGGTAGTCTGGCAGCCCTCTACCAGAGTGGTGTGAGAGCAGGAGAGTCTGGCAGCCCACTCACAAGAGAGTGAGAGGGTAGTGGGCGAGCAAGGGTAGTCTGGCAGCCCACTCACCAGAGTGATGAGCGAGCAGGGTAGTCTGGCAGCCCACTCACCAGAGTGGTGTGCGAGCAGGAGATCTGGGCAGCCACTCACCAGAGTGTGTGGCGGAGCAGGGAGTTTGGCAGCCCACTCACCAGAGTGTGTGGCGAAAGAGGAGTAGTTGGCAGCCCACTCACAATGTGAGGATGTCTGAGCAAGGAGTAGTCTGGCAGCCCACTCTGCCCACTCGGGTAATCCACAGCCCCCTCAAAGCAACGCACAAATTGCGTCGCTCGTCTCTTATTGCAGGAAAGAGGAAGTGACTTGGAAAGAGAGAGAAAAGAGCACATGTAATAAACAAAGAGAGAGAGAGAGAGAGAGAGAGAGAGAGAGAGAGAGAGAGGAGAGATTGTTAGGAGACCAAGGGAAGTGAAAGAATGAAAGTGAAAGATGGATAGGACTGAATAGAGGAGACACAGAAGAGTTAAACCTGTGTTGAGGAAGAGAGATAGAGGAGACTTGTTCAGGGAGACCCAGGAGAGAAAACCTGTGTTGAGGAAGAAAGATGAGGAGACTTGTTCAGGGAGACCCAGGAGAGAAACCTGTGTTGAGGAAGAGAGATGAGGAGACTTGTTCAGGGAGACCCAGGGAGAGAAACCTGTGTTGAGGAAGAGAGATGAGGGAGACTTGTTCAGGGAGACCCAGGGAGAGAAACCTGTGTTGAGGAAGAGAGATGAGGGAGACTTGTTCAGGGAGACCCAGGGAGAGAAACCTGTGTTGAGGAAGAGAGATGAGGGAGGCTTGTTCAGGGAGACCCAGGGAGAGAAACCTGTGTTGAGGAAGAGAGATGAGGGAGACTTGTTCACGGAGACCCAGGGAGAGAAACCTGTGTTGAGGAAGAGAGATGAGGGAGACTTGTTCAGGGAGACCCAGGGAGAGAAACCTGTGTTGAGGAAGAGAGATGAGGGAGGCTTGTTCACGGAGACCCAGGGAGAGAAACCTGTGTTGAGGAAGAGAGATGAGGAGGCTTGTTCAGGGAGACCCAGGAGAGAAACCTGTGTTGAGGAAGAGAGATGAGGGAGGCTTGTTCAGGAGACCCAGGGAGAGAAACCTGTGTTGAGGAAGAGAGATGAGGGAGGCTTGTTCACGGAGACCCAGGGAGAGAAACCTGTGTTGAGGAAGAGAGATGAGGAGGCTTGTTCACGGAGACCCAGGGAGAGAAACCTGTGTTGAGGAAGAGAGATGAGGGAGGCTTGTTCACGGAGACCCAGGGAGAGAAACCTGTGTTGAGGAAGAGAGATGAGGGAGGCTTGTTCACGGAGACCCAGGGAGAGAAACCTGTGTTGAGGAAGAGAGATGAGGAGGCTTGTTCACGGAGACCCAGGGAGAGAAACCTGTGTTGAGGAAGAGAGATGAGGAGGCTTGTTCACGGAGACCCAGGGAGAGAAACCTGTGTTGAGGAAGAGAGATGAGGGAGGCTTGTTCAGGGAGACCCAGGGAGAGAAACCTGTGTTGAGGAAGAGAGATGAGGGAGGCTTGTTCAGGGAGACCCAGGGAGAGAAACCTGTGTTGAGGAAGAGAGATGAGGGAGGCTTGTTCACGGAGACCCAGGGAGAGAAACCTGTGTTGAGGAAGAGAGATGAGGGAGGCTTGTTCAGGGAGACCCAGGGAGAGAAACCTGTGTTGAGGAAGAGAGATGAGGGAGGCTTGTTCACGGAGACCCAGGGAGAGAAACCTGTGTTGAGGAAGAGAGATGAGGGAGGCTTGTTCACGGAGACCCAGGGAGAGAAACCTGTGTTGAGGAAGAGAGATGAGGAGGCTTGTTCACGGAGACCCAGGGAGAGAAACCTGTGTTGAGGAAGAGAGATGAGGGAGGCTTGTTCACGGAGACCCAGGGAGAGAAACCTGTGTTGAGGAAGAGAGATGAGGGAGGCTTGTTCACGGAGACCCAGGGAGAGAAACCTGTGTTGAGGAAGAGAGATGAGGGAGGCTTGTTCACGGAGACCCAGGGAAGAAACCTGTGTTGAGGAAGAGAGATGAGGGAGGCTTGTTCACGGAGACCCAGGGAGAGAAACCTGTGTTGAGGAAGAGAGATGAGGAGGCTTGTTCACGGAGACCCAGGGAGAGAAACCTGTGTTGAGGAAGAGAGATGAGGGAGGCTTGTTCAGGGAGACCCAGGAGAGAAACCTGTGTTGAGGAAGAGAGATGAGGAGGCTTGTTCAGGGAGACCCAGGGAGAGAAACCTGTGTTGAGGAAGAGAGATGAGGGAGGCTTGTTCAGGAGACCCAGGGAGAGAAACCTGTGTTGAGGAAGAGAGATGAGGGAGGCTTGTTCACGGAGACCCAGGGAGAGAAACCTGTGTTGAGGAAGAGAGATGAGGAGGCTTGTTCAGGGAGACCCAGGGAGAGAAACCTGTGTTGAGGAAGAGAGATGAGGGAGACTTGTTCAGGGAGACCCAGGGAGAGAAACCTGTGTTGAGGAAGAGAGATGAGGGAGGCTTGTTCACGGAGACCCAGGGAGAAAACCTGTGTTGAGGAAGAGAGATGAGGGAGACTTGTTCAGGGAGACCCAGGGAGAGAAACCTGTGTTGAGGAAGAGAGATGAGGGAGACTTGTTCAGGGAGACCCAGGGAGAGAAACCTGTGTTGAGGAAGAGAGATGAGGGAGGCTTGTTCAGGGAGACCCAGGGAGAGAAACCTGTGTTGAGGAAGAGAGATGAGGGAGACTTGTTCAGGGAGACCCAGGGAGACACGGAAGGTAGGAGGAGGAGGAGAGTGAGTTGAGAAAGGAGGAGGAAGGGACTAGAAGAGAGGAGAGGAAGGCATGAGAAACATTAAACTAAGTTCACTGAAGATGCTGTGAATCCTATTGGCAGGGTTGAGGTCAAAAGGAAACACACAAGGTTCTCTTCCCACTCTCCCTTCCTTCCTTTGGTTCTCGTGTAGTGTCAGACGTCGCCCTCTTGTTTATATAAATATGTCACCTTAAGTTCCATAATGGAATTACTTCTTCGATTACTATACGTGTTTTCTGACTCTCTCAGAAATCTCCAGTATCTTGAATAGTCTGTAATGTTTTGTTGTAGTCTGTGCTTTCTTAGGTACTTTGTGTACGTAGTTGACCTACACTCTAAGCTTGACCTACACTGTAAGCTTGACCTACACTGTAAGCTTGATCTACACTGAGCTTGATCTACACTGTAAGGTTGACCTACACTGTAAGCTTGATCTACACTGTAAGGTTGATCTACACTGTAAGGTTGATCTACACTGTAAGCTTGATCTACACTGTAAGGCTTGATCTACACTGTAAGCTTGATCTACACTGTAAGCTTGACCTCCACTGTAAGCTTGATCTACACTGTAAGCTTGACCTACACTGTAAGCTTGACCTACACTGTAAGCTTGACCTACACTGTAAGCTTGACCTCCACTAAGGTTGACCTACACTGTAAGCTTGACCTACACTGTAAGCTTGATCTACACTGTAAGCTTGATCTACACTGTAAGCTTGACCTACACTGTAAGCTTGATCTACACTGTAAGCTTGATCTACACTGTAAGCTTGACCTACACTGTAAGCTTGACCTACACTCTAAGCTTGACCTCCACTGTAAGCTTGACCTACACTGTAAGCTTGACCTACACTGTAAGCTTGATCTACACTGTAAGCTTGATCTACACTGTAAGGTTGACCTACACTGTAAGCTTGACCTACACTGTAAGGTTGATCTACACTGTAAGCTTGATCTACACTGTAAGGTTGACCTACACTGTAAGGTTGACCTCCACTGTAAGCTTGACCTACACTGTAAGGTTGACCTACACTGTAAGGTTGACCTACACTGTAAGGTTGACCTACACTGTAAGCTTGACCACTGTAAGGTTGACCTACACTGTAAGGTTGACCTACACTTAAGTTGATTGCCCACTGTAAGGTTGACCTACACTGTAAGGTTGACTCACTGTAAGGTTGACCTACACTGTAAGGTTGACCTACACTGTAAGGTTGACCACTGAAAGGGTTGACCTACACTGTAAGGTTGACCATTTTTCCCGTAAGGTTGACCTACACTGTAAGGTTGACCTACACTGTAAGGTTGACCACTGTAAGGTTGACCTACACTGTAAGGTTGACCACTGTAAGGTTGACCTACAATGTAAGGTTGACCACTGTAAGGTTGACCTACACTGTAAGGTTGACCTACACTGTAAGGTTGACCACTGTAAGGTTGACCTACAATGTAAGGTTGACCTACACTGTAAGGTTGACCACTGTAAGGTTGACCTACACTGTAAGGTTGACCACTGTAAGGTTGACCTACACTGTAAGGTTGACCACTGTAAGGTTGACCTACACTGTAAGGTTGACCTACACTGTAAGGTTGACCTACACTGTAAGGTTGACCTACACTGTAAGGTTGACCTACACTGTAAGGTTGACCTCCATTGTAAGCTTGATCTACACTGTAAGGTTGACCTCCACTGTAAGGTTGACCTACACTGTAAGCTTGACCTCCATTGTAAGCTTGATCTACACTGTAAGGTTGACCTCCACTGTAAGGTTGACCTCCACTGTAAGCTTGACCTCCACTGTAAGGTTGACCTCCACTGTAAGGTTAACCTACACTGTAAGGTTGACCTCCACTGTAAGGTTGACCTACACTGTAAGGTTGACCTACACTGTAAGGTTGACCTCCATTGTAAGGTTGACCTACACTGTAAGGTTAACCTACACTGTAAGGTTGACCTCCACTGTAAGGTTAACCTACACTGTAAGGTTAACCTACACTGTAAGGTTGACCTCCATTGTAAGCTTGATCTACACTGTAAGGTTGACCTACACTGTAAGGTTGACCTCCACTGTAAGGTTAACCTACACTGTAAGGTTGACCTCCACTGTAAGGTTGACCTACACTGTAAGGTTGACCTACACTGTAAGGTTGACCTCCATTGTAAGGTTGACCTACACTGTAAGGTTGACCTACACTCTATGGTTGACGTCCACTATAAGGTTGACCACTGTAAGGTTGACCTCCACTGTAAGGTTGACCTACACTGTAAGGTTGACCACTGTTAGGTTGACCTACACTGTAAGGTTGACCTACACTGTAAGGTTGATCACTGTAAGGTTGACCTACACTATGGTTGACCTACACTAAGGTTGACCTACACTGTAAGGTTGACCTACACTGTAAGGTTGACCACTGTAAGGTTGACCTACAATGTAAGGTTGACCTACACTGTAAGGTTGACCACTGTAAGGTTGACCTACACTGTAAGGTTGATCACTGTAAGGTTGACCTAC
>WNWK01005752.1:7500-57500 GCA_009830355.1 Cherax destructor | reverse complement strand
GTAGACCAAGAGACTAATATTTGACTAGTAAGTTAGTGAGCAGTGAATGTTTGTGTGTGCGTGAGTACACGTTTACTTGCCGATTTGTGCCTGCGGGGGTTGAGGTTTGGCTCCTGGCCCCGCCTTTTCACCATCGTCGACAGGAATTATTAGTTTCTGGCCTCTTATAAGACTTATCATACCTATACTTTAAGCTGTGTATACGCTTTGCCTCCACTTTTTCAATTATAATTACAAGAAGAAAGCAATGTTAAGGTTGTCGAGTCATTATTAGTGTTATATTTGAAGTGTTTCCCAGGATGCGACCCACAACAGTAGATTAACACCTAGGTGTCTTAGGCAAATAGGTGAGGCAACGCTAGACTAACACCCAGGTGCATGATGTCTTAGGTGAACAGGTGAGGCAGGTGTATGGAGACCTGTATGTATGTCTGGTTCGGCCGGGAATCAAACTCAGGTTCCTGCGGTTGTGTGCTGACTGTTGTTTACAACTGTGCTTGGGAGAGGGCGTCAGTAGTACATTTATCAGGGTAGTACAGTAAAGGTTAGTACATCTTTAAGGTTGCTGCTGCTGCTGCTGCTGTTTCTACTACTGCTGCTTCGCTGCTTGCGCACTGTGCTGCTTGCTGCTGCTGCTGCTGCTGCTACTGCTGCTGCTGCTGCTGCTGCGTTTACTACTGCTGTTCATGGTGTTGCTGCTGCTCTCATACACACACTGCTACAGCCATTCTTACAAGCACTGTTACACACACACAGAGGAGCTGTGACTCGACCCCTGCAACTACAACTAGGTGAGTACACACACTCACGGTCACACACTAGCGCCGGTCACTTGACTCTGAAAGCCTCGCTACATTACTGTGACCATTGGCACTCTGCTGAAGTTCCCCATACACTCTGTGTATCATAAAAACTGTGCCAAAAATATAGAGGCATACTTCACTTACCAACCGTGAACACTAGAACAACAACACGTGAACTAGAGATGGTGAACACCATCCCTCACCAGTGAACACCCACTATACACTCAGCTGGCCCCATACATCAAGAGGGGTGCGAGGGAGCCGCTATCTCTCACCCTCTCCACACAACACTAAATAAAAAGGCTGTAGAGAGCTGCAGGATCCCTGTGCATTTTTGGAGCAGAGTGCAGGGCTGGTGGGCCGCCCTCATTGATTGTGCTTACTCGACCATCACTCTGTCCACTCCTGTGGTCGCTTGTGTACCCTCACTCTGGGTGGGGATCCATGCCCTTGTAATAGTGCTGCCCCTGCCATACGGCTATAAACGCTACGTTACGTGTACAAACTCCGACACTCCTCCAGGAACCACTAGCGGGTTATCACATGGAGACGACCCGGGCCAGGACCCGTCTCCGATATCAGAAGATATCACAAACACTACTGGAACAAGTGTAGAAGGCTTCAAGAGGAAACTGGACAAGTATCTTCACCAGGTGCCAGATCAACCAGACTGTGATGGATATGTGGGGCAGCGAGCCTCCAGCACCAACAGCCTGGTTGGCCAGGCAATCACCAGACGAGCCTGGCCCATGGCCGGTCTCAGAAAGTAGCGAACCTCTTCAAAGGTCTATCAAAGGTATTATACATGTGGGTGTGGACCCCCACACACACACACTACCTGTGGGGGGAGTAGCCAGACCTGGCCTACAGCCGGGCTCCGGGAGTGGAAATATTCTCGGAACTCATCAAGGGTATAACAAGGGGGCTTGGTTTACGTGTATATTTTTGGCAGTTTAGCACATTCACATATATGTGATCAAATATTTACATTTTCACCATTGTACTGGTCATTCCTCCTGGCGGATTTCTGAATCATTTTTCTGGATATTCCCACTTGTATATACAAGCTCCTGAAGAAGTGTTGATGCAATATGAAAGGCCTTAAGCTAGATATAAACAGTATAATAACCTGTGTGCGCTACCACAGTGTGTGGGGGTGTGCGGTACTACACTATGTGTGGGTATATAGGCTACCACACTGTGTGTATGGGCCACCACACACAGTGTGTGTATGTATGGGCTACCGCAGTGTGTGTATGTATGGGCTACTACACTGTGTGTATGTATGGGCTCTTGTTTAATCCACAACCTACATTATACTGCCTTACAATAATTTTATTCTCTGTGTATTTTGGTTAATATTGCACGAGTACAGCGTGTAGAAACAGTGTGACTGATCATGATGTCAGTAGTTGGTGTGTCTGAGGACCGGGCCGGGGGGTGTGGCAGGGCGGTGTCAAAATACTAGTGAGTAAACACTGAGACATATTGGAAAACGTTTCGGTCTCCGGGACCTTGATCAAGGTCCCGGAGACCGAAAAGTTTTGTAATAAATATGTCTTAGTATTGGCCTCCGTGTCTTTTTAATTTAATTTGTGGGAATCTTATTATCAAGGTTTATACCATGGGTCAGTTTTGTTCCATAGTCTGGAACAGTTGTTCCAGACTATGGAACAAAATTCTCCTCCAGGCTGTGGGACTGACCACCTCAAAACTACGCCTTCGAGGGTGATGGACTGATAACATCGTCTTCGCATCTCTCCTGCTTCTGCTGACGCGACTGAAGAAGTCTACTGTGTAGGCGAAAGACGTTTGGAAATAAAGAGACGTAACTGTTGTACATGTATGTTACTCATCAACATGCCACTATTGTATACCATTATTATATTTACCGAATCCCTCGGAAGACAGTGATATACCTGGCTACTCCTGCCCACTACCCACCTGCTACCTGTTTGTCTCGCTTCGTCTCCCACGTTCGCAGCCTCCAAAGACCCAAGTGCACATATTCGCTTATTAACACATGAATTCAGATAAGGCTTATAGGGCTTTGCTGCTAGATTTGTATATGTGTTGGTATGCGTGAGCCTCTGGTGGGAGAGTTATACACGCCCAGTGATGCCATGTGACTGCTAAAGTGGTAACACTGCTCTTGTTTATAAACACGTGTGTGTAACCTCACACCACACCTGAGAGTGGTTATTTTCACCAGGTGTGAAGCTCATTACCCCCTCCCCTCCCGCGTCTATCCAGCTGGTTTTAAATCGAAAATTTGTTATGATGGGTTCATTTTTTTAATGTCTATTATTTTTAAACACATTCGTTCCATCTTAACGGTAGTCATATTTATGAAGGGATTCTGGGAACCCGGTTAGGTGGACTGGAGTCCTGGAGGTTGGAGGGGCAGTGCCTTCACTCGGGAGGACGATTGCAGATGTTGCAGTCGTAGAGGTACTCTAAATGTGATGTCAGGGAGCTTGGGTTTGAGAAGGACCTGCCTAGTATGGGCCAGTAGACCTGTTGCAGTATTCCTCTTTTCTTATGTTTATATTGTGGGGTAAGAGAGATAGCTAGGTTTCCCGGTGTACCCCGTCACACAGGATGGATTTCACTGCTGAGGTAATGATGTGAGGCTGAGGTGGGAGAGTTGACTAGGGTGGTGAGGACACCGTCACACACTCCACTGATAGCGTCACACACTCCACTGATAGCGTCACACACTCCACTGACAGGTCTACCTACAGTGGTGTCCCAGGAGAGTTGCTTGATTTGTCTTAATTATCTATTAACCCAGGGAGGTGTTCTAGGGCCTATGTTGTTAGAAACCTCTTGTACACTTAGTGTATTGCAGTGTGGACAACTAGTGTTGAGTGCTGGCAGGTGCTGTTGGTTTAAATTTTTTTTTTTTTTTTTTTTTTTGAGTAGTTTTGTAAAAAAGAAGTATTGTAGCGGTGGTTGGTTTGACAAGTGTTGGTCTGTGTTGTGTTGGTGTGTGTTGATTGTTGCGTACACTGTTGTGCGAGTCAGGGTGTAGCCATGAGTTGTGTTCCTTTATTGTACAATGTTAGTGGATAATGGTACCATAGTGCCCCTTCGCTTGTGTCCTCGTTGTGCTTGCGGGGGGGGGTTGCTTCCTGGCTCCTGGCCCTGAAATATATATTTTTTTCATTACGTTCAGAGTGATTTTTGCGAAATTATTCCATACACAAATTTTCGCTTGCCTTATTCGACAAGAACACCGTTGCTATTTAAGCCAAAATCGCATGTTTTCCTATTCGGCACGACATATATATAAATATATATATATATATATATATATATATATATATATATATATATATATATATATATATATATACACAAAACAATCAACGATCTTAACAATACAAGCCACGAAGGGGGTGGGGTGGAAATCTTAAGCTCAAGTACTTTCACACTTCTGAGTGCGTCATCAGGAGGTGTGCAGTGTTGCAAGGGCAGCACCAGGAGAAATGAGGGAATGTTTTCAGAGTATGGTGGCGTGGGTGGCACCCGCTAGTATCTCTCATAGATACTGATACAGGCTGAGGCACTGGCCACCTCAAATACTTGTTGTCCAAGGTTGATGGGACTGATTACATCATCTATATTTCATTACTACTGTTTGCTCTGTATTTGACTGAAGAAGTCTACTGTGCAGGTGAAATGTTTCACCAATAAGATACCTAAGTGTTGCACATGTGTCTTGATGAACACCGGGTACAAATCTCTGAGTGTGTTCCACTTGTGTGTTTGTCCCTTGATCAGGTCTGAGTGAACGCTTGGAACGAAACTCTTACTGTGACCTTTTAATAGTATGGACTGGGTTGACTTTCTGGTAGAACGCTCCTCAGCCCCGCCTCATGATTTCCCACGGGGAGGAGCAGGAGGGGAGGAGCACGACGGCATCGATACTGAGGGAAGCACAATATTTTACGTGAAGGTAAGTATGGGCAAAGGAGGGTAGAAGAGAAGGTAGATGTGGGAGAACAGCATGGGTGAGGTGGGTATAGAGAAGGGAAGATAATGGGTAAGTCAGGTATAAAGAAGAGAATGATGGGTGAGGTGGGTATAGAGAAGAGAAAGAGTAAGATAGATGTAATCAGTTTTTATAAGATGTTAGATATATAAACAATCAGAAAATGTACTTGTTTAAGTTTTCCAAAAGCTTGAGTATTACATAAAGGTAAATATAATGGAAGGAAGGCGACGAGTCTCTAAGTAACAAGTTTTAATCTTATATTAGTATTAATATATCACAAATAGTGTGTATATGCATTGTGTAAATCAACTACAATGTTGTCGTAATTCTTACACAGTGAAAGGGAAATTCTTACACAAATATGAAACCTGGAATGCATTAGTCTTGTACATAATAGTAAGTCTGCATGCTCTCTCTGTCTCTCTCTCTGTCTCTCTCTCTCTCTCTCTCTCTCTCTCTCTCTCTCTCTCTCTCTCTCTCTCTCTCTCTCTCTCTCTCTCTCTCTCTCTCTCTCTCTCTCTCTCTCTCTCTCTCTCTCTCTCTCTCTCTCTCTCTCTCTCTCTCTCTCTCTCTCTCTCTCTCTCTCTCTCTCTCTCTCTCTCTCTCTCTCTCTCTCTGCAAACTTCCTGGCTGGTACCCACCTTCCCCAGCCCACACAATGCATTATACAACAGGAGTGCATATATTTGCCTGGTACGACAAGGGTAACCTCTCGTACCTTCACCACCACCACCACCACCACTAGCAACAGCAGCACCAACAGCAATAACAGCAGCATTCACTTTTATGGTACCTGCTACACCAGCAGTAATAGCACCAACAGTAGCACTATCAGCCGTAGCAGTAACACCAGCAGTAACACTCAATTGTATGTTGCCTGCTGCACCAGCAGTAGCAGTAGTGCCAGCAGCAACAGTAGCAGTAGTGCCAGCAGCAACAGTAGCAGTAGTGCCAGCAGCAACAGTAGTAGTAGTAGTAGTAGTAGTGCCAGCAGCAACAGTAGTAATAGTGCAGTAGTAGTAGTGCAGTAGTAGTAGTAGTAGTAGTAGTAGTAGTAGTAGTAGTAGTAGTAGTAGTAGTGCCAGCAGCAACAGTAGTAATAGTGCAGTAGTAGTAGTAGTAGTAGTAGTAGTAGTAGTAGTAGTAGTAGTAGTAGTGCCAGCAGCAACAGTAGTAGTAATAGTGCAGTAGTAGTAATAGTGCAGTAGTAGTAGTGACCAGGTCACTACTCTTACAGCTGCTACACACCCGGTGTGGCACCAACGGTACACCGTGGTATCAACGGCACACCGTGGTATCAACGGTACACCGTGGTATCAACGGTACACCGTGGTATCAACGGTACACCGTGGTATCAACGGCACACCGTGGTATCAACGGTACACCGTGGTATCAACGGTACACCGTGGTATCAACGGTACACCGTGGTATCAACGGTACACCGTGGTATCAACGGTACACCGTGGTATCAACGGTACACCGTGGTATCAACGGTACACCGTGGTATCAACGGTACACCGTGGTATCAACGGTACACCGTGGTATCAACGGTACACCGTGGTATCAACGGTACACCGTGGTATCAACGGTACACCGTGGTATCAACGGTACACCGTGGTATCAACGGTACACCGTGGTATCAACGGTACACCGTGGTATCAACGGTACACCGTGGTATCAACGGTACACCGTGGTATCAACGGTACACCGTGGTATCAACGGTACACCGTGGTATCAACGGTACACCGTGGTATCAACGGTACACCGTGGTATCAACGGTACACCGTGGTATCAACGGTACACCGTGGTATCAACGGTACACCGTGGTATCAACGGTACACCGTGGTATCAACGGTACACCGTGGTATCAACGGTACACCGTGGTATCAACGGTACACCGTGGTATCAACGGTACACCGTGGTATCAACGGTACACCGTGGTATCAACGGTACACCGTGGTATCAACGGTACACCGTGGTATCACGGTACACCGTGGTATCAACGGTACACCGTGGTATCAACGGTACACCGTGGTATCAACGGTACACCGTGGTATCAACGGTACACCGTGGTATCAACGGCACACCGTGGTATCAACGGTACACCGTGGTATCAACGGCACACCGTGGTATCAACGGTACACCGTGAAATGTTTACATATAAAAGGGTTTACGTGTAACACCGTGTAATACATTTATTAAGGTCCAGAATTATATGTTATCCTCTCTCTCTCTCTCTCTCTCTCTCTCTCTCTCTCTCTCTCTCTCTCTCTCTGTCTCCCTCTTTCTCTCCTTCACTCCCTTTCTCTCATCCTCTCACACTTGCCCTCTCACCGCTCTTTCGCCCTATTTCGTCCTTTACCGTCTCCCTTCCCTCCCTATCTCCCTCAATCTTGTTCGCTATCTCCCTCTTCCTTTGCTTTATCACGTCCGCTCCCTTTCCGGCTGCCCTCTCGTTATCCTCTCTCTCTCTCTCTCTCTCTCTCCTCTCTCTCTCTCTCTCTCTCTCTCTCTCTCTCTCTCTCTTTCTCTCTCTCTCTCTCTCTCTCTCTCTCTCTCTCCTCTCTCCCCTCTCCCCCTCTCTCTCTCTCTCTCTCTCTCTCTCTCTCTCTCTCTCTCTCTCTCCCTCCCCGAACATTTTATTTTAAGCGAAGTTTTCGACAAATTCGGACAAACGTCTTTTCGACGGAATAAAAAGGTTTGTGACGCTGATGTTTTTCTCCCGGGCACTTGACGTGTGAGTGTGTGTGTGTGTACTCACCTAATTGTGGTTGCAGGGGTCGAGACTCAGCTCCTGGCCCCGCCTCTTCGTGTGTGTGTGTGTGTGTGTGTTTAAGGAAATAGCATCCTTATGCTCCCATGTTATGTCGACCTAAAGTATCATAACATACGTATCTTAATCTGACAACAATAATTTAGTGGAGTTAGCGAGACAGGTGGAGTTAGACGCCACTAAGTTAGGCTCCACTAAGTTAAGTTTCACTAAGAGGAAAGGCTGCTAGGTACACAACTTAGTGCACATGAGAAAACTTTGATTTCTCCATTATAACTCTCGCTAAAACTTGAAGACGCTCTTTAAAAATGAACGGGAGGGTGTGGTGGTAGTAGTGGTGGTGGTGACAGTGTGGTGGTAGTAATGTGGTGGTGGTAGTAGTGGTGGTGATAGTGTGGTGGTGCTAGTATAGTGGTGCTAGTGTGATAGTACTATGTGGTGGTGTTACTGTAATGGTGTCAATATATTATACAGAAAGTGTTGCAGTGTATTCAAAAAGACACAGTGTATCACCACTTAAGTTGTCTGTGGTGTATCAAGCATCATTATACACAGGACAATACTACCACTTAAGATGCCCAAAATGCCATTTGAAAGAACCGCTTCGCTTCAAGAATATTAACTCTTCTTAAAAGTAATTTTCAGTACAAATACGAACTAAAGGTTTGAAAGCCATCGAGTACACCAGTCAAGGTATACACTTGTCAGTGTATATACACTGAGATACTTCTCAGCGTATATGCATTTGGATTATGCAGCTCAGTTTTGGTCTCCTTACTACAGGATGGATATAGATTCATTGGAGAACATACAAAGAAGAATGACTAAAATGATTTACAGTATAAGAAATCTCCCGTATGAAGATAGACTTAGAGCGTTGAATCTCCACTCTCTGGAGAGACGTAGAATGAGGGGAGATATCATCGAGGTGTACAAGTGGATGATGGGCATAAACAAAGGAGATACATTAATAAAATACTTAGGATATAGAACCAAGTAAGAACAAGAAATAACGGATTTAAATTGGATAAATTTAGATTTAGAAAGGACATAGGCAAGTACTGGTTTTCGAACAGAGTTGTAGATGCGTGGAACAATCTTCCGAGTACTGTGATAGAGGCTAGGACCTTTGGTGGCTTTAAAAAGAGATTGGACAAATATATGAGTGGGAGGGGCTGGGTTTGATTAGTGTCGTGAGTACGGGAATAAATTCTTAGGTAGTGGTGGTTTTGATATGGACTTGCCTTGTATGGGCCAGTAGGCCTTCTGCAGTGTTCCTCCATTCTTATGTTCTTATACGTACCTCTCACCATATATACACTGGGAGATGCACACTTCTCAGCGTATATATACAGATATGTATCCACACCTCTCGGTGTTATGTTGATATTGGGAGAATGAAGGGAAAGAGGAGTGTAGAGGAGTGAGGTAGGAGGGTATTGAGGAGTGAGGTAGGAGGGAATGAGGGAAGGTAGAGGAGTGAGGTAGGGAGGGGAATGAAGGGAAAGAGTAGTGTAGAGGAGTGAGGTAGGGAGGGGAAAGAGTACCAGAACCAGGGTTTGACGCAAGAAATGAATGTTATCGTGTGGTGTTGTTCTAGCTAGGGTTGGATGGGAGGGTTCGGCTCCAGCGGTCTGCACCCCTTTCTATTGTTATCTACTGAGGTTCAAGTCATGCTCATCAGCCTTATTGCTCTCTGTCCAGTGCTGTTGTTTGTACTGCATATGTCAACATGAGTATCAAGTAGTGAGTGTACATAGCTCACATTTGTGGTGCAGAGGTGACTCACAGTTGAGCTCTTCATTGGTATCAAGTGACTAGGTCCACTTTCCTGCTCCATGGAGCCTATGTACTGCTCTTAACATGATGGATCCTGCTCACACTGCTCACTGCTCAACATGAGTGAGCTCACAGTGTGAGTGCTCAACATGAGGAGCTCACAGTGTGAGTGCTCAACATGAGTGAGCTCACAGTGTGAGTGCTCAACATGAGGGAGCTCACAGTGTGAGTGCTCAACATGAGGGAGCTCACAGTGTGAGTGCTCAACATGAGGGAGCTCACAGTGTGAGTGCTCAACATGAGGGAGCTCACAGTGTGAGTGCTCAACATGAGGGAGCTCACAGTGTGAGTGCTCAACATGAGGGAGCTCACAGTGTGAGTACTCAACATGAGTGAGCTCACAGTGTGAGTGCTCAACATGAGGGAGCTCACAGTGTGAGTGCTCAACATGAGGGAGCTCACAGTGTGAGTGCTCAACATGAGGAGCTCACAGTGTGAGTACTCAACATGAGGAGCTCACAGTGTGAGTGCTCAACATGAGGAGCTCACAGTGTGAGTGCTCAACATGAGGGAGCTCACAGTGTGAGTGCTCAACATGAGGGAGCTCACAGTGTGAGTGCTCAACATGAGGGAGCTCACAGTGTGAGTACTCAACATGAGGGAGCTCACAGTGTGAGTACTCAACATGAGTGAGCTCACAGTGTGAGTGCTCAACATGAGGGAGCTCACAGTGTGAGTGCTCAACATGAGGGAGCTCACAGTGTGAGTGCTCAACATGAGGGAGCTCACAGTGTGAGTGCTCAACATGAGGGAGCTCACATCTTTCTTGAACCGTCAAGACTCTCTCATTTATTTTTCTTTTGTTTTGTAAAAAAAAAGATAAGAAAGTGTAAAGTTTTGTTTGGTGAAAGTTGGAAAAAAATGTAAAGAATTACTTGAAAATGTTCAGGGAAGAGGAAGGTAATGTGAACACTGAAGCAGGTGAACTTTTTGTGACGAGTCCAGCTATTGTGTGAGCACTTTAAAGTTCACTCATTTTAGCATGTTTAAGTTTACTAGAGCCTCGACTTTTTTTTCGCAATGGTGTCTGTTGGGACTTCGGTGAACTTTTTAATTACTGAGGTGCCTGTTGGGACCTCGGTGAACTTTATAATTACTGAGGTGTCTCTTGGGACCTCGGTGAACTTTATAATTACTGAGGTGTCTCTTGGGACCTCGGTGAACTTTATAATTACTGAGGTGTCTCTTGGGACCTCGGTGAACTTTATAATTACTGAGGTGCCTGCATTTTAAAGTAGAGAGAGGTGAAGCAGCTGGAGGTGTCGTCACGAGTGTGGCTTCACCTCTGCATACCTATTCTTTAGAGACTGATCACGTCAGTACTACTGCTCCTCTCTCCATTGTTAGATTCACCTGCATGACTGAAGAAGCCTCTTGTGGAAGCGAAACATTTCGTTAAAGTTATCCAAGTGTTGCACATGTGATTTATTCATGCCAACACTTGTGTTGCTGAGATAAGTGTTGTGTGACCTGCCCAGTCCAAGTTGCTAGTCTAGTTCAGTACACGTGCCACAACTAACACTGCAGTGCCACAACTAACACTGCACACATCGAGGGTGAGCTGCAGCAGCATCTGACACTCAGCTGGTCAACTTGGGAGGGTGAGCTGCACCAGCTGACACTCAGCTGGTCAACTTTTCCTGCCAGGAAAAGTTACTGTGTCGTGTTGGCACGTGACGTCTTAGACGCATACAATTTTTACGTGTTCGTGCCCCGGCGTGAGAGAGAGAGAGAGAGAGAGAGGAGAGGGGAGAGGGAGAGGGTGATTGAGTGATTGTGTGTGAGAGTATAAATATTCTGGCCACAGCTTGGTAGATGGTTTGAAGCGAGTGTGGGAAATTGAGGAGAGTGGAGTGCGGTATTGGGGGCCTCTGGCTAATGCAATCCTGGCCGCCTACTCCCCGCCCACCTATACTTTCCCTGCCCACTCCCCGCCCACCTATACCTCCCCTGCCCACTCCCCGCCCACCTATACCTCCCCTGCCCACTCCCCGCCCACCTATACCTTCCCTGCCCACTCCCCGCCCACCTATACCTTCCCTGCCCACTCCCCACCCACCTATATCTCCCCTGCCCACTCCCGCCCACCTATACCTTCCCTGCCCACTCCCCGCCCACCTATACCTTCCCTGCCCACTCCCCGCCCACCTATACATCCCCTGCCCACTCCCGCCCACCTATACCTTCCCTGCCCACTCCCGCCCACCTATACCTTCCCTACCCACTCCCGCCCACCTATACCTTCCCTGCCCACTCCCCGCCCACCTATACCTCCCTGCCCACTCCCCGCCCACCTATACCTCCCCTGCCCACTCCCCGCCCATCTATACCTTCCCTGCCCACTCCCGCCCACCTATACCTTCCCTGCCCACTCCCCGCCCACCTATATCTCCCTGCCCACTCCCCGCCCACCTATACCTTCCCTGCCCACTCCCCGCCCACCTATACCTTCCCTGCCCACTCCCCGCCCACCTATACATCCCCTGCCCACTCCCCGCCCACCTATACCTTCCCTGCCCACTCCCCGCCCACCTATACCTTCCCTGCCCACTCCCCGCCCACCTATACCTTCCCTGCCCACTCCCCGCCCACCTATACCTCCCTGCCCACTCCCCGCCCACCTATACCTCCCCTGCCCACTCCCCGCCCACCTATACCTCCCTGCCCACTCCCCGCCCACCTATACCTCCCTGCCCACTCCCCGCCCACCTATACCTCCCCTGCCCACTCCCCGCCCACCTATACCTCCCCTGCCCACTCCCCGCCCACCTATACCTCCCTGCCCACTCCCGCCCACCTATACCCCTCCCCTGCCCACTCCCCGCCCACCTATACCTCCCCCGCCCACTCCCCGCCCACCTACATCCTGCCCACTCCGCCCACCTCATCCCTGCCCACTCCCCGCCCACCTATACATCCCCTGCCCACTCCCCGCCCACCTATACATCCCCTGCCCACTCCCCGCCCACCTATACATCCCCTGCCCACTCCCCGCCCACCTATACATCCCCTGCCCACTCCCCGCCCACCTATACATCCCCTGCCCACTCCCCGCCCACCTATACATCCCCTGCACACTCCCGCCCACCTTACATCCCCTGCCCACTCCCTGCCCACCTATACATCCCTGCCCACTCCCCCCACCTATACATCCCCTGCCCACTCCCCGCCCACCTATACCTCCCTGCCCACTCCCCGCCCACCTATACCTCCCCTGCCCACTCCCCGCCCACCTATACCTCCCCTGCCCACTCCCCGCCCACCTATACATCCCTGCCCACTCCCCGCCCACCTATACATCCCCTGCCCACTCCCCGCCCACCTATACATCCCTGCCCACTCCCCGCCCACCTATACATCCCCTGCCCACTCCCCGCCCACCTATACATCCCCTGCCCACTCCCCGCCCACCTATACATCCCCTGCCCACTCCCCGCCCACCTATACATCCCCTGCCCACTCCGCCCACCTTACATCCGCCCATCCCGCCCACCTATACATCCCCTGCCCACTCCCCGCCCACCTATACATCCCCTGCCCACTCCCCGCCCACCTATACCTCCCTGCCCACTCCCCGCCCACCTATACATCCCCTGCCCACTCCCCGCCCACCTATACATCCCCTGCCCACTCCCCGCCCACCTATACCTCCCTGCCCACTCCCCGCCCACCTATACATCCCCTGCCCACTCCCCGCCCACCTATACCTCCCTGCCCACTCCCCGCCCACCTATACATCCCCTGCCCACTCCCCGCCCACCTATACATCCCTGCCCACTCCCCGCCCACCTATACCTCCCTGCCCACTCCCGCCCACCTATACATCCCTGCCCACTCCCCGCCCACCTATACATCCCTGCCTCACTCCCCGCCCACCTATACCTCCCTGCCCACTCCCGCCCACCTATACATCCCCTGCCCACTCCCGCCCACCTATACCTCCCTGCCCACCCCCAGTTCCTATAAATTCCTCCTAAGATTTTGATGGCAATCATGGCTCCTTGTCGCCTCCTTCAAGGTTGCTAGCGTCAGTTCCTTCAACGTTCCATAGCACATTCTGGTGCGTGAGCAGGTGTGGGCTCCCTGCTACCTCTGATATACCTTTGACAGGTTTCGGGAGTTTTGCTGCACTCGCAGCCCGGCCCTTGACCAGGCTCGGCTGGTGACAGCCTCGTCAACCCAGGCTGTTGTGAGGGGCCACGTACTGAAATTATTGGGCTAAGATATGTTGCATATAAAGTTCTGAAGGATTGTTTGTTTATGTTCCTGACTACTCTTCTGATGTTGGCTACTCTTGCTTATAAGTTCCTTGATCTTGTTTATAAGTTTGGTGATCTTGTTTATAAGTTTGGTGATCTTGTTTATAAGTTTGGTAATCTCGCTTATAAGTTAGGTAATCTTGCGTATGTCTGTGACGTTAAAGTGTTTGTGTTGGTTCCTGGAGATATGCTCGCCTGAAATATCCTGCATAATCAAAGCCTTTCTTTTTTTCTTAACACAGCGGCAGTTTCACACCAAGGTAGGGTGACCCGAAAAAGAAGAAACACTTTCACCATCACTCACTCCATCACTGTCTTGCCAGAGTCGGCCTTACACTACAGTTATAAAGCTGCAACATCAACACCCCTACTTCAGAGTGCAGCCACTGTAATTCCCACCTCCAGGACTCGAGTCCGGCTAACCGGTTTCCATGAATCCCTTCATAAATGTTACTTTGCTCATACTCCTTATGTAATATATTATTAATTATTCTTTACTGCCTGGTCCTTGCCTCTCACATTCCCTTTCTTATCTCCCTGTCTAAGCAACCTATTTTTGTTTTCTCTAGTTTAGAGACAAAGGAAGAGGTGAGAGGAATGACAGATGAGAGGAATGACAGGTGAGAGGAACGACAGATAAGAGGAATGACGGTTGAGAGGAATGACGGTTGAGAGGAATGACAGGTGAGAGGAATGACAGGTGAGAGGAATGACAGGTGAGAGTGGTATTCGTTGAAGTTTGCTGCAGACAGCGATGATGTCAAAAATACCTATTGTGTATAACTGTGTGTGGGGGGGGTAGAGAGGGTGGGGGGGATAGATTGGATGTGTGGGGTTGTGTGGGTGACTGGATGTGTGGGGTGGTGTGGGTGACTGGTTGTTTGGGGTGGTGTGGGTGATTGGATGTGTGGGGTGGTGTGGGTGATTGGATGTGTGGGGTATTGTGGGTGACTGGATGTTTGGGGTAGTGTGGGTGATTGGATGTGTGGGGTGTTGGATGTGGGTGGTGGGTGATTGGATGTGTGGGGTGGTGTGGGTGATTGGATGTGTGGGGTGGTGTGGGTATTGGATGTGTGGGGTGGTGTGGGTGATTGGAAACCTGTGTTCTGTTGTTCTGAGGGCAAATAAATGTTTTAACTTCAATAATTGTTCAATTTCTATTTTGCTATCCCTTTACTTACATAGAAACTCGCTTATGACACTGTGTTAGCGTGTGTGTGTGTGTGTGTGTGTGTGTGTTGTGTGTGTTGCGTGTGTGTGTGTTGCGTGTGTGTGTGTTGCGTGTGTGTGTGTTGCGTGTGTGTGTGTGTGTGTGTGTTGTGTTGCGAGCCTTGACAGGTCATTTCCCTGAGGATGCTGTCGATGATTTCATATTCGCATCTCTCACTAGATAATTAATCTCGTAACTGTAATTAGATGCTCGTCCTTTGGGTGATTAGTCAGTTAATGAGGCTGTTGGTGGAGCAGTAGCAGCAGCAGTAGCAGCAGCAGTAGCAGCAGCAGTAGCAGCAGCAGTAGCAGCAGCATAGTGGTAACACTCCAAGCAGTGTCTGTAGTGTCAGTGGCAACACCAACAACAACGCTATTCAGCAACAGCAAGAGCAGCAGCGTGCTTTAGCAGCGCCAGAATCTGCAACACCAGCAGCTGAACCACCACCACCACCACCACCACCACCACCACCACCACCAGCAACAGTAGCAACACCAACATCTGAAGCAGCAGCAACATCAACAGTAGCACCGACAACACCAGCACCAGCAACACACACACACACACACACACACACACACACACACACACACACACACACACACACTTGCATTATCTTAGAGTGCAAGAAGCTATTTGATACTGTAGCCCACAATAGGCTGGGCCAAAAGCTTAACATTCAAGCGAGAGTAAGAGGGAACGTACTCTGGATTATCACAGAGTACTCTGGTGGATCACAGAGTACTCTGGTGGATCACAGAGTACTCTGGTGGATCACAGAGTACTCTGGTGGATCACAGAGTACTCTGGTGGATCACAGAGTACTCTGGTGGATCACAGAGTACTCTGGTGGATCACAGAGTACTCTGGTGGATCACAGAGTACTCTGGTGATCACAGAGTACTCTGGGATCACAGAGTACTCTGGTGGATCACAGAGTACTCTGGTGGATCCAGAGTACTCTGGTGATCCGAGTACTCTGGTGGATCACAGAGTACTCTGGTGGATCACAGAGTACTCTGGTGGATCACAGAGTACTCTGGTGGATCACAGAGTACTCTGGTGGATCACAGAGTATCTTAGGAGAAGGAAGCAAAGACTCAGGGAAGAAACGCCAGAATGAGAATGAATAAGAAGCGGGGTTCCGCATGGATCGGTTTTAGGACCAGTACTGTTTATGATTTATGTAAACGACATTCCAGATGGGATTGAATCATTTGTATCCCTGTTTGCTGATGATGTGAGGCCTGAAGAATAAAAACAAATAAGGAGAGGGATCTGGGCAAATTGGAAGATTGGTCAGGCAAGTGGTTGCTTGAGTTCAACCCCCCTAGCTGGTTCAAGGTAATGAAGATTGGGGAAGTACACGTACACACACACACACACACAGTTCCAGTGGCCTGGTGGCTAAAGCTCTCGCTTCACGCACGGAGGGTCCGGGTTCAATTCCCGGCGGGGCGGAAACATTTCGAAGTGTTTCCTTACACACACACACACACACACACACACACATACAACAGGCCTAGTGTCTAATCGACATGTGCCTAGGACAAAATGGTAACTAACACACACGTACATGCATGCGTGCACATTGCAAGCGTGGCCACAATAGCTACGCGAATTCAATCCACTTAAGTGCAAGCTAATGGAAGCAGGAGAGGGAGTGATAAGACTGGATAGGCAATCCATCCTTGGACGAGAGAGAGAGAGAGAGAGAGAGAGAGTAAACAAGGGACAAGAAGAAAGACATATGAATATGTATTTTACCCAGAAGAAACAAAAATAATAAACATAACACCAAGTATATCACCAGTAATAAACATAACACCAAGTATATCACCAATAATAAACATAACACCAAGTATATCACCAGTAATAAACATAACACCAAATGTATCACCAGAAGGACATACGAGGCTTATACCTTCACATCTTGAGACCAGAGACTTCAATACAGGAAACCCTGACGGGATTAGCGAAGGTACTAAGTTTGGCCTCACTAGAAAAGGTCTGGATTATGGAATTGTATGTTATTGTTAGAATCACAACAAAACAATGTCACATCTAGGCACCACAATTACTATTACCAGTCACATGCTTTTCCCTGTTAGTCCATGAAATTGAATCCACTGTACTTCTATGGGAGATTAATGTAAGTCGGGGAGACGATGTGTGTACACAACTCTTATCTGGTGATGGACCGGTCTGGTCGTGAAGGCCTGGTGATGGACCGGTCTGGTCATGGACCGGTCTGGTCATGGACCGGTCTGGTCATGGACGCCTGGTGATGGACCAGTCTGGTGATGGACCGGCCTGGTGATGGACCAGTCTGGTGATGGACCGGCCTGGTGATGGACCGGTCTGGTCATGGAGGACTGAAATGTATTAAAGACACAGCTTACGAAACATAACAATTTACAAGTTTTTTGGGACTTTTCATTTGCATACCATTACAATTAAAATATATTTTGACTAAAAATCCATTATTTTAGTCATAATAGCACATCTCTTGGATTTTATTGTATACTTCATAGTTTTGTTTTTAAAATGTGTGTATTGGAGTGGGTGGCAGTGACGTGCACTTGATCATGCATGTTAACAGTGACGTGCACTTGATCATGCATGTTAACAGTGACGTGCACTTGATCATGCATGTTAACAGTGACGTGCACTTGATCATACATGTTAACAGTGACGTGCACTTGATCATGCATGTTAAGAACCTCAACAAGACCAACGAGGTCTCAGTGAAATTGATTCTGGAGTTGAGGGTAATGGAAGGAGTTTGATGGGATTCTCTCTCTGTGTATTTCCCTTTTTGTGGCTTGGGGGAGGAAGGGGCCAGTCCAGCCTCGCTTCCTGCTCTCTCTCACTTAATTATGTTCTGTGGCTTTCACTGTTATTCTACTTAACGGGTTTCACTGTTATTCTACTTAACGGGTTTCACTGTTGTTCTACCTACTGGGTTTCACTGTTGTTCTACCTACTGGGTTTCACTGTTGTTCTACCACTGGGTTTCACTGTTGTTCTACCTACTGGGTTTCACTGTTGTTCTACCTACTGTGTTTCACTGTTCTACCTACTGGGTTTCACTGTTGTTCTACCTACTGGGTTTCACTGTTGTTCTACCTACTGTGTTTCACTGTTGTTCTACCTACTGTGTTTCACTGTTGTTCTACCTACTGTGTTTCACTGTTCTACCTACTGTGTTTCACTGTTGTTCTACCTACTGTGTTTCACTGTTGTTCTACCTACTGGGTTTCACTGTTGTTCTACCTACTGTGTTTCACTGTTCTACCTACTGGGTTTCACTGTTGTTCTACCTACTGTGTTTCACTGTTGTTCTACCTACTGGGTTTCACTGTTGTTCTACCTACTGTGTTTCACTGTTGTTCTACCTACTGTGTTTCACTGTTGTTCTACCTACTGTTTCACTGTTCTACCTACTGTGTTTCACTGTTGTTCTACCTACTGTTTCACTGTTGTTCTACCTACTGTGTTTCACTGTTGTTCTACCTACTGTGTTTCACTGTTGTTCTACCTACTGTGTTTCACTGTTGTTCTACCTACTGTTTCACTGTTGTTCTACCTGGAAAAATAAACACATGAGTAAAAGGTGATACAACAAATACTAGGGTAGTATAGGTTTCCTTAGCGATGTTAGAAAGTTCTTCAGCACACTCAGTTAAGTAGGCTTGAGTAGCTGGAGAGAAAGGTGCTTGGAGTTAGAGAGTTGCGCAGGAGTAGACTTAGGGATCACCTTTTCGGCCAGGCAATCTTGAAGGAAGTTGTGTCTGTTGCGAAGGCTGTGAGCGCGAAGAAGGGTGTCAAATAGCGTCTGCAAGAAATGTCCATTTTGTTGCGGTGTCCGACAGAATGTAATAATATTGGTAAAATTACCGACAATATGTTAAGTAAAGGACACAAATGCAACTAATGTGACATTTTATTGTGGCAACGTTTCGCTCTCAGGGCTTTCTCAAGCCGTTACAAGCGTTACATGGACACAGTGGGTTTATATATACTCTCAAAGTGAGGTGAAATACTAGTGGTGGTAGTAGTAGTGATATTAGTAGTAGTAGTAGTAATACAATAAGGTAGAACAATCAATATGCACATGAGTAAAAGGTGATACAACAAATACTAGGGTAGTATAGGTTTCCTTAGCGATGTTAGAAAGTTCTTCAGCACACTCAGTTAAGTAGGCTTGAGTAGCTGGAGAGAAAGGGTGCTTGGAGTTAGAGAGTTGCGCAGGAGTAGACTTAGGGATCACCTTTTCGGCCAGGCAATCTTGAAGGAAGTTGTGTCTGTTGCGAAGGCTGTGAGCGCGAAGAAGGGTGTCAAATAGCGTCTGCAAGAAATGTCCATTTGTTGCGGTGTCCGACAGAATGTAATAATATTGGTAAAAATACCGACAATATGTTAAGTAAAAGGACACAAATGCAACTAATGTGACATTTTATTGTGGCAACGTTTCGCTCTCCAGGAGCTTTCTCAAGCCGTTACAAGCGTTACATGGACACAGTGGGTTTATATATACTCAAAGTGAGGTGAAATACTAGTGGTGGTAGTAGTAGTGATATTAGTAGTAGTAGTAGTAATACAATAAGGTAGAACAATCAATATGCACATGAGTAAAAGGTGATACAACAAATACTAGGGTAGTATAGGTTTCCTTAGCGATGTTAGAAAGTTCTTCAGCACACTCAGTTAAGTAGGCTTGAGTAGCTGGAGAGAAAGGGTGCTTGGAGTTAGAGAGTTGCGCAGGAGTAGACTTAGGGATCACCTTTTCGGCCAGGCAATCTTGAAGGAAGTTGTGTCTGTTGCGAAGGCTGTGGCTGTGGCTGTGGTGTCGGACACCGCAACAAAATGGACATTTCTTGCAGACGCTATTTGGACACCCTTCTTCGCGCTACGCTTCGTAACAGACACAACTTCCTTCAAGATGCCGGGCCGAGGTGATCTAAGTCTACCCTGCGCAACTCTCTAACTCCAAGCCCTTTCTCTCCAGCTACTCAAGCCTACTTAACTGAGTGTGCTGAAAATTTCTAACAGTAAGGAAACCTATACTACTTTAGTATTTGTTGTATCACCTTTACTCATGTGCATATTATTGTTCTACCTTATTGTATTACTACTACTACTACTAATATCACTACTACTACACCACTAGTATTTCACCTCACTTTGAGAGTATATATAAACCCACTGTTCATGTAACGCTTGTAACGGCGAGAAAGTCTGGAGAGCGAACGTTGCCACAATAAAATGTCACATTAGTTGCATTTGTTCCTTTTATTAACATATTGTGTAATTTCCAATTTATTACATTCTGTCGGACACCGCAACAAAATGGACATTTCTTGCAGACGCTATTTGGACACCCTTCTTCGCGCTCACAGCCTTCGCAACAGACACAACTTCCTTCAAGATTGCCTGGCCGAAAAGGTGATCCCTAAGTCTACTCCTGCGCAACTCTCTAACTCCAAGCACCCTTTCTCTCCAGCTACTCAAGCCTACTTAACTGAGTGTGCTGAAGAACTTTCTAACATCGCTAAGGAAACCTATACTACCCTAGTATTTGTTGTATCACCTTTTACTCATGTGCATATTGATTGTTCTACCTTATTGTATTACTACTACTACTACTAATATCACTACTACTACCACCACTAGTATTTCACCTCACTTTGAGAGTATATATAAACCCACTGTGTCCATGTAACGCTTGTAACGGCTTGAGAAAGCTCCTGGAGAGCGAAACGTTGCCACAATAAAATGTCACATTAGTTGCATTTGTGTCCTTTTACTTAACATATTGTCGGTAATTTTACCAATATTATTACATTCTGTCGGACACCGCAACAAAATGGACATTTCTTGCAGACGCTATTTGGACACCCTTCTTCGCGCTCACAGCCTTCGCAACAGACACAACTTCCTTCAAGATTGCCTGGCCGAAAAGGTGATCCCTAAGTCTACTCCTGCGCAACTCTCTAACTCCAAGCACCCTTTCTCTCCAGCTACTCAAGCCTACTTAACTGAGTGTGCTGAAGAACTTTCTAACATCGCTAAGGAAACCTATACTACCCTAGTATTTGTTGTATCACCTTTTACTCATGTGCATATTGATTGTTCTACCTTATTGTATTACTACTACTACTACTAATATCACTACTACTACCACCACTAGTATTTCACCTCACTTTGAGAGTATATATAAACCCACTGTGTCCATGTAACGCTTGTAACGGCTTGAGAAAGCTCCTGGAGAGCGAAACGTTGCCACAATAAAATGTCACATTAGTTGCATTTGTGTCCTTTTACTTAACATATTGTCGGTAATTTTACCAATATTATTACATAAGCAGTATAATGTGATCCTTATTGACAACGTTGCCCACGCAGTGGCTTATCGAGTCACAGACAGATCAGATCTGTCTGTGACTCGATAAAGCCCACTGCGTGGGCGAAACGTTGTCAATAAAGGATCACATTATACTGCTTATGTGTTTATTTTTCCATTGTGTCGGTATTTTATACCATTTATTTCCGTTGTTCTACCTACTGGGTTTCACTGTTGTTCTACCTACTGTTTCACTGTTGTTCTACCTACTGTGTTTCACTGTTGTTCTACCTACTGTGTTTCACTGTTGTTCTACCACTGGGTTTCACTGTTGTTCTACCTACTGTGTTTCACTGTTGTTCTACCTACTGTGTTTCACTGTTGTTCTACCTACTGTGTTTCACTGTTGTTCTACCTACTGTGTTTCACTGTTCTACCTACTGGGTTTCACTGTTGTTCTACCTACTGGGTTTCACTGTTGTTCTACCTACTGTGTTTCACTGTTGTTCTACTACTGTGTTTCACTGTTGTTCTACCTACTGTGTTTCACTGTTGTTATACCACTGGGTTTCACTGTTGTTCTACCTACTGTGTTTCACTGTTGTTCTACCTACTGTGTTTCACTGTTGTTCTACCTACTGTGTTTCACTGTTGTTCTACCTACTGTGTTTCACTGTTGTTCTACCTACTGTGTTTCACTGTTCTACCTACTGTTTCACTGTTGTTCTACCTACTGTGTTTCACTGTTGTTCTACCTACTGGGTTTCACTGTTGTTCTACCTACTGTGTTTCACTGTTGTTCTACCTACTGTGTTTCACTGTTGTTCTACCTACTGTGTTTCACTGTTCTACCTACTGTGTTTCACTGTTGTTCTACCTACTGTGTTTCACTGTTGTTCTACCACTGGGTCACATGCCGTAAGGGCGAGGTTTGAATGGCTTGACTGCCTCGACCCATTACACCATTTTTCTGTCCAGCAGGGTGACTTTCCTGTTTCAGTAAGTTGTTGTTACTTGTAGCCCGAGGTGGTTAAGACGTTGGGCTGCTAATCCAATAGGGTCTCCCTGCGTGGCTTCGAATCTCATCCTCGTCTATTATGACTCACGAAATCGTAATGACAACTGCAAGCAAACCACGATACGAGTGGAAGGGATTGAACTCGCGGCGAGTGAGTCCTAAAACTCCAGGCCAGTGCGTAAGCCACTGGGCCAGCTGGCTACAATACGATTCAAAACCCGTACCTTGGTTTGGTTCCTGGTCAGTTAGTTTGTGCCAGATCAACCAAGTTGTGATGGATATGTGGGGGGGGGGCTACCAGCAGCAACAGCCAGGTTGACCAGGCTAGAACCAGACTCTCGAAATAAACTTAACAAGAACTTTAATTCAATTGTAATTATTGTATGTGTAATATGGTAGTAAATTGGTCACGAAAAATGAAGACTGGTAATGATGGCTCAGAAATAGTGATGTTAGTCTGTTTCTTCTTTGTAGATTCGCCGGTATAATGGCCCGGCCCGGGCCTTGTCCAAGTGGTGGCCCGACCTTGTCTCCCTTCCGTGGGAGTGTCTCAGACCAATGTCTGCCATGGGAGGAGGTACAAGTACCTCCTCGTCTTCTGGGACCAGCTGTCCCCAGGCCTAGCCCCATTCCCCGCCCCCACGGGGCTCGGAGGGAGAAGCTAGGCTCCTTGGGCTGCCACAAACCCCACCCACACGGGGCTCGAAGGGTGTGCCAGCTGCACAGCAGCAGACGATGTCAGGAGGTGCAAAGGCAGCAAGCACTGCAGGATCCTTTTCGAGCCACGCCCCAGCGCTTGAGCCACGCCCCAGCGCTTGAGCCACGCCCCAGCGCTTGAGCCACGCCCCAGCGCTTGAGCCACGCCCCAGCGCTTGAGCCACGCCCCAGCGCTTGAGCCACGCCCCAGCGCTTGAGCCACGCCCCAGCGCTTGGGCCGAGGCCCGAGCGCTGGGGCGTGGCTCAAGGCCTCTTGCTGTGTGTTGTTGCTGCTGCTGCTGCACTTGTCCATTGCACTCTCCCGAATTTAGTCTGTTGCTACACTGACTACACTGTCACAATGTTTAACACTGTGTATGGTGTTGTCACCACTCTTAACACTGTGTATAGTGTTGTCACCACTCTTAACACTGTGTATAGTGTTGTCACCACTCTTAACACTGTGTATAGTGTTGTCACCACTCTTAACACTGTGTATAGTGTTGTCACCACTCTTAACACTGTGTATAGTGTTGTCACCACTCTTAACACTGTGTATAGTGTTGTCACCACTCTTAACACTGTGTATAGTGTTGTCACCACTCTTAACACTGTGTTTGGGGGTGTTCGCTAACGCCACCATCTATTCTAAGTTTGTCTTTGATGCAGAAAAGGTCAATTTCTTTACGAAGCATAATGCGTGTTCTCTCCCTGTGCTTCACCCCTCAACTGGAAGGTCAGAGGTTGGTGCCAGAGGGTCAGCTGTTATTCCTGGTGGCACCTCCACCTCACAAGGTAATAACATAAGAAAGGAGGAACACTGCAACAGGCCTACTGGCCCAAACTAGGCAGGTCTTTCTCAAACCTAAACCCACTAATAGAAATATTTGTCCAACCCATTGTTAATGGTAACCAAGCAGTAAGCTTTGATAAATCTATTTTCTCATGTGCAAGTCCCACTCAAATCCAAGCCCTCTCACTCATGTATTTATCCAACCTAAATTTGAAGCTACCCAACTAAGCATGATCAGAAATGGAAATAAATGGTATAAAATACCGACACAATGGAAAAATAAACACATAAGCAGTATAATGTGATCCTTTATTGACAACGTTTCGCCCACACAGTGAGCTTTATTAAGTCACAAAGGTGACATAGGTACGTGAGAATTTATAGGATGGAGTCAGGTGGAGAATGCTGGGTAGGTTGGACCTGCACGGGACTGGCGGGTGTGTATGTATAGTTATGTGGAATAACGATGAAGAAGTTTCTTGGCAAGGGGTTTAGCTATGTTGTAGAAGCCGTTGTTCTTGTTGAAGTTGTTGGATATACAGATAAGTGATGATTCCAGGATTCTTCGGTATTGAGTGTTGTCTTCTCTGGCGATGAGTCTTGCATTTCTGTAGTTGATTAAATGGTTGTGTGAATTTCGGTGTTGAACACAGGCATTCCTTAAATCGTCCGATCAGCCTGCGTACTGGTGTTCTGAAATACGTGTTTGGAGGTCTCTGGATGTTTCTCCCACGTATAATTTGCTGCAGTCATTACAAGGGATTGTGTATACCCCTGCAGAGGATTGAAGCTTGTCCTGT
The DNA here is from genome assembly GCA_009830355.1 of Cherax destructor. Classification (NCBI taxonomy): domain Eukaryota; kingdom Metazoa; phylum Arthropoda; class Malacostraca; order Decapoda; family Parastacidae; genus Cherax; species Cherax destructor. The sequence continues at coordinate 32,963 of WNWK01005752.1, read as the reverse complement.
CTATTACTGGTAATGTCCTTGATGGTGGTGGATGTGGAGGTAGATACTCGGAATGAGGTATTGGAAAAGTGGTTGGAAACGTGTTTGGCAATGGAGTTGGTGGGGAGGACTATGTATCTCTTCTCGGCAGTGTCTTCTCTGGGTGTGTTAAAGATATTATATACCCGGCGTCTGCAGTCTCTAAGTGACGAGGATAGTGAAGTTTAGAAAATACTTGTTCAATTAGAGAGCATTCTTCCTCAAGGAACTCGTTGCTGCAGGTAATCACGTACCTTTCACCCAGGTAGATCTGTTTGTGACTTGATAAAACCCACTGTGTGGGCGAAACGTTATCAATAAAGGATCACATTATACTGCTTATGTGTTTATTTTTCCATTGTGTCGGTATTTTATACCATTTATTTCCTTCAGACTTTCACCATTCTTCTTTGTATTGGACTGATGAAGCCACTGTGGGGCAAAACGTGTCCACAATAGACACACCCATTTATCTAATCTCCGGTAGCAAGCATGGAGCTACTTGCATGGAATCAGGGGTAAATCTGATAACAAAATCACATGTTGCATCATCAACATCACACGTAGTAATAATGACACGACAAAAAATAATTGTCTTTATCAGTTACTCAGTTTCAGAACTTAACACTGTGAATCTTGAAGACAACGTCAGTACCTAAGACATTGAACGGAGCACTGCAGCAGGCTTACTGGCCCATTCTAGGCAGGTCCAAGTCACACCCATCCACACATCTTCAATGGTACTTTAAGCTATAGCAATAATAATAATAATAATAATAATAATAATGGCAGATATTTAATTTTGAGAGAACATAAATGTAGCAAAGGTGATTACACCGGCACAGCTGTGTTGGTGTACAGCTGTGGTCTCAAACATTGTCTCACTCTGGTCTCAAACATTGTCTCACTCTGGTCTCAAACATTGTCTCACTCTGGTGGCAATTTAAAGAACCATTATTGTGTAATTTCATGGACTGTGTCCGATTGTGTACGTGTGTGTGTACGTGTACGCGCGTGTGTGTACGTGAACGCGCGTGTGTTTATTATACACCGCACACCCATAGTGTGGGCAGTAGGTACTAAATACCGGTGCTGTGAGTACTTGTCAAGATATTAAATGTGCACATAGGGGGTCCAGGGACTGTACCTTTAAGTTACAGTGGTAAGTTTATTTATGTACAAGTACACATATATACAGTTACACACATTATCATACATAGGTACATGGGTTGCCACTGATACCTTCTGCCTTGCCTCAGAGAATTTTCCCTCCTATCTGTTGGTGTCTTGCAACACTGCAAAGCTCCTGACGACGTACGAGAGTGCGAAAGATCTTGAGCTAAAGATCTGATCCCCATGTGGCTTTTTCTGTAGTGTTAAAATCGCCTGTCTGCGATTGTTTTGCGTAGTTACATATGTATAAATTACCTAAGATAACCCAAGTCAAAGTGACTTATATGTACACACATGTCACTATGTATGATAAACTTACTTGTTACCATTGTAATGTATGGTAATAGTGGAAATAAATGGTATAAAATACCGACACAATGGAAAAATAAACACATAAGCAGTATAATGTGATCCTTTATTGACAACGTTTCGCCCACGCAGTGGGCTTTATCGAGTCACAGACAGATCTACCATGTTGCTCATTTTCCAGGTAGATCTGTCTGTGACTCGATAAAGCCCACTGCGTGGGCGAAACGTTGTCAATAAAGGATCACATTATACTGCTTATGTGTTTATTTTTCGTATGATAATGGTAATATAGGCGAGGTGACGGTGTTCCCCCACACACCGTGCTCTCTCACTCAGTGTGTGGAAGAAAACGTAGTCCTGCTTCCCTCCTATACCACATACTATCTTATTTTATACTCTCGCTTCTAGTTTTGTAAATATATTGTGTTACCACCTGTTTGCACATCCGCTGTGTCACCTGGTAAGGTTGCGTGTCATCAGGTAAGGTGTTGCGTTACCTAGTAAGGTTGTGTATCGCCAGGTTATGTAATACAAGGCCTGCTGCTAGGTTTCCCTATTGATTGCTGTTGACGGCTTGCTGGCCCACATAACCATCACAGCCTGGTTGATCTGGCACTTAGCGGAGGTGATAATCCAGTTTCCTCTTGAAAATTTCTGAAAGTGTTCCAGCAATATCTCTGATATCTGCTGGTAACAGGTTGAAGAGTCTTGGACCACGGATGTTGATATAGTGTTCTGTTATTGTGCCCATTGTGCTCCCTAATTACCACTGGAGTAAGTGTACCACGTTTTTATATGTAGATGATATTCTTGATAATGTGTTGGTGGTGCGTTGGTGGTGGTGTGTGTTGCTGATGCTTTGGTGGTGGTGCGTGTTGATGTGTTTGTGGTGTGTTGATGATGTGGTGGTGCGTGTTGGTGGTGGTATGTGTTGGTGATGCGTTGGTGGTGGTGTGTGTTGATGTGTTGGTGGTGATATCTGTGCTGGTGATGATATCTGTGCTGGTGATGGTGATAGAGTATGTGTTGATGATGGTTATATCTGTATTGATATACCTTTGATGAGTTGCGAGAGTTTTCCTACTCTCGCAACCTGGTCCTGGGCCAGGTTTGTCTAGTGCTTGCCCGGTCAACTAGGCTGTTACTGTTGGCGGTGCGCAGGCCCACATATTCATCACAGCCTGGTTGGTGGAGTAAATTATCGAATTTCTTCTTGAAGACTTGTACACTTATTCCAGCAGTGTTTCTGATATCTTCTGGCAAGATGTTAAAATATCTGTGACCACGTATGTTGATATAGTGTTCTCTTATTGTGCCTACAGCCTCCTGCCGTATAGTAAGTGATATCTATCGTAAAATTCATGATATCCGTTGTGTGCTTCGTGATATTTGTGATGGAGGTGATAATACCGTGGTGTAGAGGGTGATAATGGTGCAGGAGGAAATATCAGGTGTTGGTGATTACCGTGGTGTAGAGGGTGATAGTGATGCAGGAGGGAATATCAGGTGTTGGTGATTACCGTGGTGTAGAGGGTGATAGTGATGCAGGAGGGAATATCAGGTGTTGGTGGTGGTTTCGTTCTAGTGATCCTGATGATTGTAGTGTAGGTGAGAGGGAAGGAGTGTGAGGGAGGATGGGAGGCCAGTCTGAGGTGCTGTGCAGGATTCACCTCCCTGCTAGGGAAACTTCCATGGGGTACTTATATCCTCGTGGTCCTCTGGCCTTATCTACTTTTCTCGTCCCAGTTGTGACTTGGCAATGGTCCTGGAGGGATGGAAACGTAATCATGAGGTTGTTCTCATTAGTGGTTTTGGGTGAATTGTTACAGCCACGGAATTGTGAGTTTTTATCCTCACCTGTGTTAGCGTGACTCCCTCCAGGGCCAGGTCATATCTACTCTTGAAGCTGTTCACGGTGTCATTAGTCAGTGGTGGAAAAATAGACACAAATGCAGTATAATGTAATCCTTTACTGACAACGTTTCGCCCACACAGTGGACTTTATCAAGTCCCAAACATATCTACCTGAGTATATATAGTGTGCAGAGTCATGTAATAATGTACTCTTTGCCGCCTATGCAGATCTGTTTGTGTGAGCGAAACGTAGTCAATAAAGGATCGTATTATACCGCATTTGTGTCTATTTTAATCTGTCGGTATTGTATACCATTTATCTGCACTAGTCAGTGATGCAAGTGGGAGCGAAACGTCGTGGTAAGCTCCTTTCTCTTTTGTCCGGCTTATTTGTGTATTGTTCCAGTCACGGTATTGTCTTTGTGTACTATATGTCTGGTGTTGGCCTCTGGCAGCTCCTCGTATGTGTTCACCTCCAGGCAGGTCCGGGCTCCTGGTCGTACGCCCTGGTGTGCAACTTGCTGTAGCACCTCGTTACGTAGACCGTAACACCTGTGTGCGGGTGCCTGCCAGAGACACTCCTGCTGGAACCAACTGTCGGGTAATGTCCCACTGCAGATATAGAAGCTTCCGTATTTTCTGATGGTTGATGAGGTGCAGTAGCAGGTACAGCAGGTGCAGCAGCAGGCGCAGCAGTAGGTGCAGTCATTTACCCATCTGCAGTACAGTTGATAAGCAGGTTAATTAGCATGACAGTCCTTTCACAGGCGTTCATGTCATCGTGTCAACAGCCATCTTTTAGTTTCTCGTTCCTGCTGCAATGTTTTATCCCGGTTACCATGTTGATGAGTTAGTTGTGTGAGCACAAGTGTAAGCAAAGTGTGTGTGAGCAAGTGTAAGCAAAGAGTGTGTGAGACGAGGTTCATCCAGAGAGTGTGTGAGCAGAGAGTAAGCAGAGGTTGTGAGAATCTGAGGGTGTGAGAGGTTATGTGAGCTAAAGTGTGTGTGAGAGTGCGAGGAGGAAGGGTGGGTGGGTGGCTAGCCTTGTGGGTGAGTGCGTCATATATGACAGGAAGTGGGCGGAGAGTGACTGGTTGATACTGGTCACTCTTGAAGGTTGCATTCTGACACCACTTGACACACCTCTATTGTGACATTTGATACGGGTGTCCTGTCACACCATGGCACAAGTGTCTTGTGACACCATGACACAAGTGTCTCGTGACACCATGACACAAGTGTCTTGTGAAACCATGACACAGGTGTCTTGCGTCTTGAATCATTTTGCTGGTGGTGGTGTCACCTTGGTGGTGGTGTCACCCAGTAATTATAGACCAGGGCAGGTGTGTGAGTGCGCTACCACTGGTGGCCATGCTTAGCTAACTGCTCTGGCATGTCTTGCACACAAACTTCTCTCACATGTATCAAATATACACAGATTTGTATCTATATTCACCTATGTGTGTGTGTGTGTGTGTTTAGTAGTGGTACTGGTGGTGATAGTGGTGGTTGAGTAAGACACGTTCAACACGTGGTTATATTTATTAAAGAAACGTTTCGCTCACCACCGATTTTATCAGTTCAGTTCGAAGGAAAACGGTAATGTGAAGAAGTCTGAAGTGTTCACTGCCTCAGTCTAGAGAAGTGTTCACTGCCTCAGTCTAGAGAAGTGTTCACTGCCTCAGTCTAGAGAAGTGTTCACTGCCTCAGTCTAGTGTTCACTGCCTCAGTCTAGTGTTCACTGCCTCAGTCTAGTGTTCACTGCCTCAGTCTAGTGTTCACTGCCTCAGTCTAGTGTTCACTGCCTCAGTCTAGTGTTCACTGCCTCAGTCTAGAGTAGTGTTCACTGCCTCAGTCTAGAGTAGTGTTCACTGCCTCAGTCTAGAGTAGTGTTCACTGCCTCAGTCTAGAGAAGTGTTCACTGCCTCAGTCTAGAGAAGTGTTCACTGCCTCAGTCTAGAGAAGTGTTCACTGCCTCAGTCTAGAGTAGTGTTCACTGCCTCAGTCTAGAGAAGTGTTCACTGCCTCAGTCTAGTGTTCACTGCCTCAGTCTAGTGTTCACTGCCTCAGTCTAGAGTAGTGTTCACTGCCTCAGTCTAAAGTAGTGTTCACTGCCTCAGTCTAGAGAAGTGTTCACTGCCTCAGTCTAGAGAGTGTTCATTGCCTCAGTCTAGAGTAGTGTTCACTGCCTCAGTCTAGAGTAGTGTTCACTGCCTCAGTCTAGAGTAGTGTTCACTGCCTCAGTCTAGAGTAGTGTTCACTGCCTCAGTCTAGAGAAGTGTTCACTGCCTCAGTCTAGAGTAGTGTTCACTGCCTCAGTCTAGAGTAGTGTTCACTGCCTCAGTCTAGAGTAGTGTTCACTGCCTCAGTCTAGAGTAGTGTTCACTGCCTCAGTCTAGAGTAGTGTTCACTGCCTCAGTCTAGAGTAGTGTTCACTGCCTCAGTCTAGAGAAGTGTTCACTGCCTCAGTCTAGAGTAGTGTTCACTGCCTCAGTCTAGAGTAGTGTTCACTGCCTCAGTCTAGAGTAGTGTTCACTGCCTCAGTCTAGAGAAGTGTTCACTGCCTCAGCAGTAGGCTTCTTCAGTCGAGTACTGAGAAGTGAGCAGAAGTAGTGGCGATGCATAGAGGAGGTCAGTCCCTCCATCACCCTTGAAGTGGTAGTTATGAGAAGGTCAGTCCCTCCATCACCCTTGAAGTGGTAGTTATGAGAAGGTCAGTCCCTCCATCACCCTTGAAGTGGTAGTTATGAGGAGGTCAGTCCCTCCATCACCCTTGAAGTGGTAGTTATGAGGAGGTCAGTCCCTCCATCACCCTTGAAGTGGTAGTTATGAGGAGGTCAGTCCCTCCATCACCCTTGAAGTGGTAGTTATGAGGAGGTCAGTCCCTCCATCACCCTTGAAGTGGTAGTTATGAGGAGGTCAGTCCCTCCATCACCCTTGAAGTGGTAGTTATGAGGAGGTCAGTCCCTCCATCACCCTTGAAGTGGTAGTTATGAGGAGGTCAGTCCCTCCATCACCCTTGAAGTGGTAGTTATGAGGAGGTCAGTCCCTCCATCACCCTTGAAGTGGTAGTTATGAGGAGGTCAGTCCCTCCATCACCCTTGAAGTGGTAGTTATGAGGAGGTCAGTCCCTCCATCACCCTTGAAGTGGTAGTTATGAGGAGGTCAGTCCCTCCATCACCCTTGAAGTGGTAGTTATGAGGAGGTCAGTCCCTCAGCTTGGAGAAGAATTGGCATCCATATTCTGGAAGTGTGGTGGTGGTCGTAGTGGTGGTCGTAGTGATGGTAGTGGTGGTCGTAGTGGTGGTGGTTGTAGTGGTGATGGTGGTCGGTAGTGGTGGTGGTGGTGGTTGTAGTGGTGATGGTGGTCGGTAGTGGTGGTGGTGGTGGTCGTAGTGGTAATAGAGCTGGTGGTAATGATGGTGATTGTCGTGACAGTAGTGGTGGTAGCAGTGGTAGTGGTGGTGGTAGTAGTAAGGAAGGTCTAGAAGTATAGGTCACCTGTCACGCACCACCTGTTGACTCCACCCACTGTCACTACCACTACCACCACTAAAGCCACCAACACTGCTCCTCGCCACCACCACAACTGTCAACCACAAACAAACACCACAAACAATAGGAGACAAACAAAGCTTTTGTATTTCAGTGTTTATCAGGTACTACGTGGGTGTGTTGTTAAGTGGAAGGGGGTGGGAGACCTTGGTAGGTGGGAGGGTGGTGGTGGGTGTAGGTGGGAGAGAGAGAGGCAGGTACACCACTAGTACCGTCACCAGTGTGCTCACCTGCCTCTTATAGTGCTCACCTGCCTCGCCTCGTAACACTATTGTGTTCCCGTAACACTGGTGTGTTGTGGTTGTGTTCTGCTCCCCCACCAACCCTGGCACACTCCAACCTTTTGTGTTACTGCCAAAAGGAATTGTATACTAGAGTGGTTCTGTTGTGAGAGTCTCTTGTCACCTTCAGGAGTTACTCTGTAGGGAGTGTAGTGTCACCTTCGGGAGTTACTTTGTAGAGTGTGTGTCGTGTCACCTTCGGGAGTTACTCTGCAGGGAGTGTCGTGTCACCTTCGGGAGTTACTCTGCAGGGAGTGTGATGTCGCGGATATTCAGAAAGCAATATTCCTGTGAACCATCCCGCTACCCACCTGCAGTGCACCACCACCATTGCATCACCACCAGAAGCGTCACCAGTGCACCACCACCAGCACATCAGCAGCGTAAGGTGGGTGTCACCACAACAGCTTGGACAGGTTAATTAGCCTAAGTCAACCTGATCACACCTGGACCCACCCTCAACAAGTATATTTAGAATTGTGTCCACTTTCGAACACCTGCGTGCTGTTTGACACTTCAAATATCTGCGTTCTCCTGCCTAGCTATTTAAACATCTGGTTGCTGGTTTGGAAATGACCTTTTATCTATCTTCAGACACCTGCCTGCTCTTACCTATCCCTTCAGACACCTGCCTGTTCTTACCTATCCCTTCAGACACCTGCCTGTTCTTACCTATCCCTTCAGACACCTGCCTGTTCTTACCTATCCCTTCAGACACCTGCCTGTTCTTACCTATCCTTCAGACACCTGCCTGTTCTTACCATCTCTTCAGACACCTGCCTGTTCTTACCTATCCCTTCAGACACCTGCCTGTTCTTACCTATCCCTTCAGACACCTGCCTGTTCTTACCTATCCCTTCAGACACCTGCCTGTTCTTACCTATCCCTTCAGACACCTGCCTGTTCTTACCTATCCCTTCAGACACCTGCCTGTTCTTACCTATCCCTTCAGACACCTGCCTGTTCTTACCTATCCCTTCAGACACCTGCCTGTTCTTACCTATCCCTTCAGACACCTGCCTGTTCTTACCTATCCCTTCAGACACCTGCCTGTTCTTACCTATCCCTTCAGACACCTGCCTGTTCTTACCTATCCCTTCAGACACCTGCCTGTTCTTACCTATCCCTTCAGACACCTGCCTGTTCTTACCTATCCCTTCAGACACCTGCCTGTTCTTACCTATCCCTTCAGACACCTGCCTGTTCTTACCTATCCCTTCAGACACCTGCCTGTTCTTACCTATCCCTTCAGACACCTGCCTGTTCTTACCTATCCCTTCAGATACCTGCCTGTTCTTACCTATCCCTTCAGACACCTGCCTGTTCTTACCTATCCCTTCAGACACCTGCCTGTTCTTACCTATCCCTTCAGACACCTGCCTGTTCTTACCTATCCCTTCAGACACCTGCCTGCTCTTACCTATCCCTTCAGACACCTGCCTGTTCTTACCTATCCCTTCAGATACCTGCCTGTTCTTACCTATCCCTTCAGACACCTGCCTGTTCTTACCTATCCCTTCAGACACCTGCCTGTTCTTACCTATCCCTTCAGACACCTGCCTGTTCTTACCTATCCCTTCAGACACCTGCCTGTTCTTACCTATCCCTTCAGACACCTGCCTGCTCTTACCTATCCCTTCAGACACCTGCCTGTTCTTACCTATCCCTTCAGATACCTGCCTGTTCTTACCTATCCCTTCAGACGCCTGCCTGTTTTTACCTATCCCTTCAGACACCTGCCTGCTCTTACCTATCCCTTCAGACACCTGCCTGTTCTTACCTATCCCTTCAGACACCTGCCTGTTCTTATCTATCCCTTCAGACACCTGCCTGTTCTTACCTATCCCTTCAGACACCTGCCTGCTCTTACCTATCCCTTCAGACACCTGCCTGTTCTTACCTATCCCTTCAGACACCTGCCTGCTCTTACCTATCCCTTCAGACACCTGCCTGCTCTTACCTATCCCTATAAATGCACTGGAAAACGTACAAAGGAGGATGACTAAGTTGATCCCATGTACCATAAATCTTGCCTATGAGGATAGACTGAGGGCCCTGAATCTGCACTCTCTAGAAAGGCGTAGAATTAGGGGGGATATGATTGAGGTGTATAAATGGAAAACAGGAATAAATAAAGGGGATGTAAATAGCGTCCTATAAGTATCCAGTTAAGACAGGACTCGCAGCAATGGTTTCAAGCTGGACAAAAATTAGATTTAGGAAGGATATAGGAAAGCATTGGTTTGGTAATAGAGTTGTGGATGAGTGGAACAAACTCCCGAGTACCGTCATAGAAGCTAAGACGTTGTGTAGTTTTAAAAATAGGTTAGATAAATACTTGAGTGGGTGTGAGGTGGACCTGACTGGCTTGGGCTAATAGGTCTGATTCAGTGCTTCTTCTTTCTTGCGTTCAAACACCTGCGTGTAGGTGTGTAAATGCTAAGGTACCTACACTCTCAGAAAGTGTCACTCTCCGGAGGTAGGTACAGGAGTCACTGCCTGCCTGTGTACTCACCCAATTGTGTTTCCTGGGGGTCGAGTCTACTTTCCTGGCCACGCCTCTTTCAAACCTCGTGGTCTGGCATCGCTGCCTTCTAGCTCGTGAGCATTGGTGGAGTTGGCCTCCACCTCCACATGGAGTTCATTCCACTTCTCCACCTTCCTGAGGCTTAAAAAAGTACTTCCTAACGTGACAGTCTGAAGACGTGGCTGTATTGGGTTATCCTGGGTTACTAACCCTTGGGGTTCATAATCACAACACATTATTATTATTATTATTATTATTATTAGTTCCTGGTCCTGGTGGTTCAGTCTCTCCCTATCCGCCAGATTAGTTCTCCTCGGGTATTTTTCATGTCGTAATCATGTCTTCCCCAGTCCTCTCTTCCAGGTCTTAGATATTTGCTAGCTAATGAAGTTGCTGCTTCAGGTGAAGGTTGCACGCTGGTGCTGCGTACTCGAAGATGGGCTTGACCTACCTTGTCAAGGATTACTGTGTGTGCTTGTTTGTTGGGTTGAGTCTCAGCTCCCGGCCCCGGCTTTTAACTGGCCATGACCAGGTCCTCTGCATCCTCCCCTCACATATGCTTGTGTGTGCTCACCTATTTGTGGTTGTAGGGGTCGATTCACGGCTCCTGGCCCCGCCTCTTCGCTGGTCTGTATGTGAGTGTGTATGTTGTGTACATGCGTATACGTACTTGTGCGTACATAAGAGTGAACACACACACACACACAGTTGTGTATAGCCCTCGCTGAACTAGCTCAGCTGTGGTCATTGCTCCTGCACGTGGTTAGTGCACCGTGCATGGTACACCACCGCCACTGCTACCACCAACACTGTCGGGACCACCACAACCATCACAACCACTACTACCGCCACCACTATCGGGGCAACCAAAACTACCACAACAACGAAGACAACCACCACTATCACAACCACCACCACAATCAACAACCACCACCACAATCAACAACCACCACCACCGTGTCTACTCACTGACCCCACCTTGTCTACTCACTGACCCCACCTTGTCTACTCACTGACCCCACCTTGTCTACTCACTGACCCCACCTTGTCTACTCACTGACCCCACCTTGTCTACTCACTGACCCCACCTTGTCTACTCACTGACCCACCTTGTCTACTCCAATATTTAAGGGTAGACCCAAATAACACAATTCTTACTGTTGTTGTGAAGGAAGGTGTCAGCACCAGTGGTGTCAGCACCAGTGGTGACAGTTGCGCGGTGCGCATGTAACTTACGCATTCCGTGCATGGCGCCAGTGTCAGTGCGTCATACTGAGTACTATGATATACTGTACCACCTACAGGTGCAGCAGCACCTGTAGGTGGTACCTGGTAGTGACTGACCCTGTCATAGTACCTGGTACTGGATATTACCCTGCCATGGTACCTGGCATAAGATATCACTCCATCATGGTACCAGATACCTTGGGAGAGGGTATTATACCATGCTGATGCCCGGTACCTTTGGAGAGGTATACCATGCTGATATTAGGTACCTTTGGAGAGGGTATTATACCATTGTGGTGTCAGGTACCTGGGAGTATTAACCCATCCTGGTGCCAGGTACCTGGGAGTATTAACTCATCCTGGTGCAGGTACCTGGGAGTATTATCCCATCCTGGTGCAGGTACCTGGGAGTATTATCCCATCCTGGTGCAGGTACCTGGGAGTATTATCCCATCGTGGTGCAGGTACCTGGGAGTATTATCCCATCGTGGTGCAGGTACCTGGGAGTATTAACTCATCCTGGTGCAGGTACCTGGGAGTATTAACTCATCCTGGTGCACGTACCTGGGAGTATTATCCCATCCTGGTGCCAGGTTCCTGGGAGTGTTATCCCGTCCTGGTGCCAGGTACCTGGGAGTATTAACTCATCCTGGTGCCAGGTACCTGGGAGTATCATCCCATCCTGGTGCCAGGTTCCTGAGAGTGTTATCCCGTCCTGGTGCCAGGTACCTGGGAGTATTAACTCATTCTGGTGCCAGGTACCTGGGAGTATTAACTCATCCTGGTGCAGGTACCTGGGAGTATTATCCCATCCTGGTGCAGGTACCTGGGAGTATTATCCCATCGTGGTGCAGGTACCTGGGAGTATTAACTCATCCTGGTGCACGTACCTGGGAGTGTTATCCCATCCTGGTGCCAGGTTCCTGGGAGTGTTATCCCGTCCTGGTGCCAGGTACCTGGGAGTATTAACTCATCCTGGTGCCAGGTACCTGGGAGTATTATCCCATCCTGGTGCCAGGTTCCTGGGAGTGTTATCCCGTCCTGGTGCCAGGTACCTGAAAGTATTATCCCATCCTGGTGCCAGGTACCTGGGAGTATTATCCGATCTCGGTACCTGGTACCTGGAGAAGCGGAAATGGTGCAGCATGATACGAGAGAGAGAGAGAAGTGATGGACAGTAAAGAAACACACACACACACACACACACACACACACACACACACACACACACACACACACACACACACACACACACACACACACACACACACCTAAAAGGATTTAAATATTTTCTTCACATTTAAAAAATACGTGAAATTTTGTTGTATTAAAAAAAACGAGAAAACTTTTTTTTTAACTGATTCAAGAGTAAAAAAGTCACAGCACCGAAACGTCGTGATAAGTTTCGGTCTTCTGAGTGCGGGTTATTTGTGTAGTGTTTTTTTATTGCACTTTTCGACGTTTTGAGGCGTTTTATGGCATTTAAAATTTAATATCGTCAATATTGATGAATAAACAATACCTGTAGTAGTTGAGTATCTTTATTGATGAGCAAAGATCAAGATACCCGGATACCCGGGTACTGCACATGTGGCTTGAGGTAATATTAAGATACCCGGGTACTGCACATGTGTCTTGAGGAAATATTAATATACCCGGGTACTGCACATGTGGCTTGAGGTAATATTAAGATACCCGGGTACTGCACATGTGTCTTGAGGTAATATTAAGATACCCGGGTACTGAATATGTGTCTTGAGGTAATATAAGATACCCATGTGTCTTGTTCATTAATATTTTATATATATGTGATGGTAGCAGGTTGGAGGGACTGACCACAAACATCCAGTGCTGTCTGTGACTGAAGAGTCCCTGTTCTTCAGTGGGTTTATTACACATCTTCTCCATCTCTTACTCCAGTTTGCCTTAGTATGCAAATTACGTGTCTTCATTAGAGTATTTTTTTACGAATACGCAGTAGAAATTTCTCTCTCTCTCTCTCTCTCTCTCTCTCTCTCTCTCTCTCTCTCTCTCTCTCTCTCTCTCTCTCTTCCGTTTCATGGTGTAGAATCAAGTGTTTTCAGTGAGGTCAAGTAATTTAAATGTTGGTACGAGGCGTAATTTATTTAGTGTGTCTTGTAGCTGTGATATCTCACCACCTGCTCTTAAAGGAGACGTCAGGACAGGTCGGTATTCTAAGCTGGAGATGGGTGAGTGTCTTGTAGAGTGCTGGTAAGGCTTCCTGTGTCTTGTAGAGTGCTGGTAAGGCTTCCTGTGTCTGTAGAGTGCTGGTAAGGCTTCCTGTGTCTTGTAGACTGCTGGTAAGGCTTCCTGTGTCTTGTAGAGTGCTGGTAAGGCTTCCTGTGTCTTGTAGTGTGCTGGTAAGGCTTCCTGTGTCTTGTAGAGTGCTGGTAAGGCTTCCTGTGTCTTGTAGAGTGCTGGTAAGGCTTCCTGTGTCTTGTAGAGTGCTGGTAAGGCTTCCTGTGTCTTGTAGAGTGCTGGTAAGGCTTCCTGTGTCTTGTAGAGTGCTGGTAAGGCTTCCTGTGTCTTGTAGACACAATAAGCCTTACCATCACACACACACACACACACACACACACACACACACACACACACACACTTTACAGCCCCCGGTGGCCTAGTGGGTAAAGCTCTTGCTTCACGCACGGAGGGGCCGGGTTCAATTCCCGGTGGGGCAGAAACATTTCGAAGTGTTTCCTTACATACACATACACACACACATATATACAACAGGCCTAGTGTCTAATTGACATGTGCCTAGGACAAAATGGTAACTAACTAACTAACTAACACTATACATTGACGTGTATAGTATGCAAAGTCATGGAGATCATCAGGAGGAGAGTGGTGGAGCACCTGGAAAGACACAAGCTTATAAACGACAACCAGCACGGTTTCAGGGAATGAAAATCCTGTGTCGCAAACCTACTGGAGTTTTATGACAAGGTAACAGAAGTAAGACACGAGAGAGAGGGGTGGATAGACTGCATTTTCTTGGACTGGAAGAAGGCCTTTGACATAGTTCCTCACAAGAGGTTAATGCAAAAGCTAGAGGATCAGGCACGCATAACAGGAAAGTCACTGCAATTGGTCAGAGAATATCTGACATGGAGGCAACAAGGAGTCATGGTACTGATGAGGTATCAGAGTGGGCGCCTGTGACGAGCGGGGTTCCACAGGGGTCAGTCCTAAAACCAGTGCTGTTTATGGTGTATGTGAATGACATGACGGACGGGATAGACTCAGAAGTGTCCCTGTTTGCAGATGATGTGAATTTAATGAGGAGAATTAAATCAGATGAGGATCAGCAGGACTACAAAGAGACCTGGACATGTTGGACACCTGGTCCAGCAACTGGCTTATCGAATTTAACCCCGCCAAATGCAAAGTCATGAAGATCGGGGAAGGGCAAAGAAGACCGCAGACAGAGTATAGTCTAGGTGGCCAAAGACTGCAAACCTCACTCAAGGAAAAAGATCTTGGGGTGAGTATAATACCGAGCACATCTCCTGAGGCACACATCAACCAGATAACTGCTGCAGTATATGGGCGTCTGGCAAACCTGAGAATAGCGTTCCGATACCTCAGTAAGGAATCGTTCAAGACTCTGTACACCATATACGTCAGGCCCATACTGGAGTATGCAGCACCAGTTTGGAACCCACACCTGGTCAAGCATATCAAGAAATTAGAGAAAGTGCAAAGGTTTGCAACAAGACTAGTTCCAAAGCTAAGGGGATTGTCCTACGAAAAAAGTTTAAGGGAAATCGGCCTGACGACACTGGAGGACAGGAGGGTTAGGGGAGACATGATAACGACATATAAAATACTGCGAGGAATTGACATGGTGGACAGAGACAGGATGTTTCAGAGATGGGACACAGAAACAAGGGGTCAAAATTGGAAGTTGAAGACTCCTATGAGTCAAAGAGATGTTAGGAAGTATTTCTTCAGTCATAGAGTTGTCAGGAAGTGGAAAGTGACGTAGTGGAGGCAGGAACCATACATAGTTTTAAGACGAGGTTTGATAAAGCTCTTGGAGCAGGGAGAGAGAGGACCTAGTAGCAATCAGTGAAGAGGCGGGGCCAGGAGCTATGACTCGACCCCTGCAACCACAAATAGGTGAATACACACACACACTCACACACTGAGGTAGACAGGATGTGGTGTGGTCTAAGATCACAATGTGGTGTTGCAGTGTGAGTGGTGGTCCACCGTGGGTCCACTGGTCCATGGTGTTGCAGTGAGTGGTGGTCCACCGTGGGTCCACTGGTCCATGGTGTTGCAGTGAGTGGTGGTCCACCGTGGATCCACTGGTCTACGTGTGTGATGCTCTTAATTTTAAGAGGATTGTTTGGGTTGTAACAACCTCACAGCAACCACAGTCAGCACCACCACCACTGTAACATCCAGCACCACCACCACTGTAACATCCAGCACCACCACCACTGTAACATCCAGCACCACCACCACTGTAACATCCAGCACCACCACCACTGTAACATCCAGCACCACCACCACTGTAACATCCAGCACCACCACTACTGTAACATCCAGCACCACCACCACTGTAACATCCAGCACCACCACCACTGTAACATCCAGCACCACCACCACTGTAACATCCAGCACCACCACCACTGTAACATCCAGCACCACCACCACTGTAACATGCAGCACCACCACCACTGTAACATCCAGCACCACCACCACTAACATCAGCACCACCACCACTGTAACATCAGCACCACCACCACTGTAACATGCAGCACCACCACCACTGTAACATGCAGCACCACCACCACTGTAACATCCAGCACCACCACCACTGTAACATCCAGCACCACCACCACTGTAACATCCAGCACCACCACCACTGTAACATCCAGCACCACCACCACTGTAACATCCAGCACCACCACCACTGTAACATCCAGCACCACCACCACTGTAACATCCAGCACCACCACCACTGTAACATCCAGCACCACCACCACTGTAACATCCAGCACCACCACCCTGTAACATCCAGCACCACCACCACTGTAACATCCAGCACCACCACCACTGTAACATGCAGCACCACCACCACTAACATCCAGCACCACCACCACTGTAACATGCAGCACCACCACCACTAACATCCAGCACCACCACCACTGTAACATCCAGCACCACCACCACTGAACATCCAGCACCACCACCACTGTAACATCCAGCACCACCACCACTAACATCACCCACCCCTGTAACATCCAGCACCACCACCACTGTAACATCCAGCACCACCACCACTGTAACATCCAGCACCACCACCACTGTAACATCCAGCACCACCACCACTGTAACATCCAGCACCACCACCACTGTAACGATCCAGCACCACCACCACTGTAACATCCAGCACCACCACCACTTAACATCCAGCACCACCACCACTGTAACATCCAGCACCACCACCACTGTAACATCAGCACCACCACCACTGTAACATCCAGCACCACCACCACTGTAACATCCAGCACCACCACCACTGTAACATCCAGCACCACCACCACTGTAACATCAGCACCACCACCACTGTAACATCAGCACCACCACCACTGTAACATCCAGCACCACCACCACTGTAACATCCAGCACCACCACCACTAACATCCAGCACCACCACCACTGTAACATCCAGCACCACCACCACTGTAACATGCAGCACCACCACCACTGTAACATCCAGCACCACCACCACTGTAACATCCAGCACCACCACCACTAACATCCAGCACCACCACCACTGTAACATGCAGCACCACCACCACTGTAACATCCAGCACCACCACCACTGTAACATCCAGCACCACCACCACTGTAACATCCAGCACCACCACCACTAACATCCAGCACCACCACCACTGTAACATGCAGCACCACCACCACTGTAACATCCAGCACCACCACCACTGTAACATCCAGCACCACCACCACTGTAACATCCAGCACCACCACCACTAACATCCAGCACCACCACCACTGTAACATGCAGCACCACCACCACTGTAACATCCAGCACCACCACCACTGTAACATGCAGCACCACCACCACTAACATCCAGCACCACCACCACTTCTATCTTCCTCCCCGTCTCCGTCTTCCGTATGTGGGCGTTCCTCTGCTGGGTGGGCAGCTCTCCTGCCCTCCGCAAGTGGGGCACACGTTCACTATGCTAAACCACGAGGGGCAAGGTTAGGCAGGTGGGTGCTGTCAGCAAGAATACACTGGATGATAGTGAGGTGGGTGCTGTCAGCAAGAATACACTGGGTGATAGTGAGGTGGGTGCTGTCAGCAAGAATACACTGGATGATAGTGAGGTGGGTGCTGTCAGCAAGAATACACTGGGTGATAGTGAGGTGGGTGCTGTCAGCAAGAATACACTGGATGATAGTGAGGTGGGTGCTGTCAGCAAGAATACACTGGGTGATAGTGAGGTGGGTGCTGTCAGCAAGAATACACTGGGTGATAGTGAGGTGGGTGCTGTCAGCAAGAATACACTGGGTGATAGTGAGGTGGGTGCTGTCAGCAAGAATACACTGGGTGATAGTGAGGTGGGTGTTGTCAGCAAGAATACACTGGGTGATAGTGGGGTGGGTGCTGTCAGCAAGAATACACTGGGTGATAGTGAGGTGGGTGTTGTCAGCAAGAATACACTGGGTGATAATGAGGTGGGTGTTGTCAGCAGGAATACACTGGGTGATAGTGAGGTGGGTGCTGTCAGCAAGAATACACTGGGTGATAGTGAGGTGGGTGCTGTCAGCAAGAATACACTGGGTGATAGTGAGGTGGGTGTTGTCAGCAAGAATACACTGGGTGATAGTGAGGTGGGTGCTGTCAGCAAGAATACACTGGGTGATAGTGAGGTGGGTGTTGTCAGCAAGAATACACTGGGTGATAGTGAGGTGGGTGCTGTCAGTAAGAATACACTGGGTGATAGTGAGGTGGGTGCTGTCAGCAAGAATACACTGGGTGATAGTGAGGTGGGGAAGTGCCTTTCCATGTCTTCTGTACTTATTGATGGAGTGGACCTACTAGAGACCTCTTGCTGGAGTGGGTTGTATGGGGTATTGGAGTGGACCTACTAGGGCAGGATGTCTGTTGCTGGAGTGGGTTGTATGGGGTGTTAATGGAATGGGGGAGAGGATGAGGCTGTGGAAATGGTGTTATATGGTGTGGTGGTGGTGTAGTGTGTGTGAAAGGTTTTCCCTAGGCCCGCTACTTGTTACTCCAGGTCGTGGGTCATCCACTGCTGGGAACCTTGTCAAATACATTCTTGTTGTCCAGGAAGATGCAGATCTGTTGATGTTGCTGAACCTCACCTTGTCCTCTCATCCCTTCATCCTTGTCCTCTCTTCCCTTCATCCTTGTCCTCTCTTCCCTTCATCCTTGTCCTCTCTTCCCTTCATCCTTGTCCTCTCTTCCCTTCATCCTTGTCCTCTCTTCCCTTCATCCTTGTCCTCTATTCCCTTTACAGTTCAGTGTCCTCTCTTCCCTTTACCGTTTCCTTCTCTCTTCCCTTCATCCTTTCCTTGTTCTCACATCCCTGTACTGTTTCCTTGTTCTCACATCCCTGTACTGTTTCCTTGTCCTCACATCCCTGTACTGTTTCCTTGTTCTCACATCCCTGTACTGTTTCCTTGTTCTCACATCCCTGTACTGTTTCCTTGTTCTCACATCCCTGTACTGTTTCCTTGTCCTCACATCCCTGTACTGTTTCCTTGTTCTCACATCCCTGTACTGTTTCCTTGTCCTCACATCCCTGTACTGTTTCCTTGTCCTCACATCCCTGTACTGTTTCCTTGTTCTCACATCCCTGTACTGTTTCCTTGTCCTCACATCCCTGTACTGTTTCCTTGTTCTCACATCCCTGTACTGTTTCCTTGTTCTCACATCCCTGTACTGTTTCCTTGTCCTCACATCCCTGTACTGTTTCCTTGTTCTCACATCCCTGTACTGTTTCCTTGTTCTCACATCCCTGTACTGTTTCCTTGTTCTCACATCCCTGTACTGTTTCCTTGTCCTCACATCCCTGTACTGTTTCCTTGTTCTCACATCCCTGTACTGTTTCCTTGTCCTCACATCCCTGTACTGTTTCCTTGTCCTCACATCCCTGTACTGTTTCCTTGTTCTCACATCCCTGTACTGTTTCCTTGTCCTCACATCCCTGTACTGTTTCCTTGTTCTCACATCCCTGTACTGTTTCCTTGTCCTCACATCCCTGTACTGTTTCCTTGTCCTCACATCCCTGTACTGTTTCCTTGTTCTCACATCCCTGTACTGTTTCCTTGTCCTCACATCCCTGTACTGTTTCCTTGTTGTCACATCCCTGTATTGTTTCCTTGTTGTCACATCCCTGTACTGTTTCCTTGTTCTCACATCCCTGTACTGTTTCCTTGTCCTCACATCCCTGTACTGTTTCCTTGTCCTCACATCCCTGTACTGTTTCCTTGTCCTCACATCCCTGTACTGTTTCCTTGTTCTCACATCCCTGTATTGTTTCCTTGTTGTCACATCCCTGTACTGTTTCCTTGTCCTCACATCCCTGTACTGTTTCCTTGTTCTCACATCCCTGTACTGTTTCCTTGTTCTCACATCCCTGTACTGTTTCCTTGTCCTCACATCCCTGTCCTCTCATTGTGTTATCCGTCTCATTAGTTTGACATCAAAGAGACATAAGATTCATTTTCCTCTGGAGATCATTAATATAAATAAGGACCAGTGTTCCCAGAAGCTATCCTTGAAGGACCCCCACTGACACCACTTCCCTCACTCTTTGTCCCCCTTCCTTTGAAGTATTATCTCAGCCAGTTTAGCCCTTCAGGGGACGAACAGCTTGTTCCTGATAAGGGATTCTTGTTCCTTGAAAGTGGAGGTGGTCCCCTCTGCTTCATTGGACCACAGATGATTACCAGTGCTTGATATGTATTCAACATACGTGCAGGATGCATGACGGACTCCTCACAAACTTACACAATGCCATAACAACTTACTGGAGGAAAAGGTAGGGTAGGAAGTGCAAACTCAGTGAAAAGCAGGGGCGCCGTGGTCACAGTAAGAGAACACTGTGTCAACATCCATGGTCCAAGACTCTTCATTCTGCTACCAACATGTATCAGAAATGGAAATAAATGGTATAAAATACCGACACAATGGAAAAATAAACACATAAGCAGTGTAATGTGATCCTTTATTGACAACGTTTCGCCCCACACAGTGGGCTTTATCGAGTCACAAACAGATCTGTTTGTGACTTGATAAAGCTCACTGCGTGGGGCGAAACGTTGTCAATAAAGGATCACATTATACTGTTTATGTTTTTTTTCCCATGTATCAGAAATATTGTTGGAACACTCAGAAGTGTAGATAGACGGTTCAGAGAACCGACAAGTTGATAAAGTAGACGTGTGCAACACTGGTATTGCCGCTGGCAATACCAACAATCTGTGAGACTCTACAAGTCGAGAACTGTACTCAGGCAAAAGTTGTTTCAAGAAAAAAAAAACGGAATAAAAGTTAGTGTTCAATTGGATTATTATTATTATTATTATTATTATTATTATTATTATTATTATTATTATTAATTATTAATTATTATTATTTATTATTATTATTTATTATTAATATTTTTCATGGTCCATATACCTGCATACCAGTTTTTCTTGAAAACTTCTAAGAGTTGATAAATAAGACACATATGCAACACTTAGGTATCTTTATTGAGGAAACGTTTCGCCACACAGTGGCTTCATCAGTCACTACAAAGGAGAATGGTGAAGATTAGGAGGAGTTTGAGGTAATCAGTCCCTCAGCCCTGATTACATCGACTCAAGACTGAGGGACTGATTACCTCAAACTACTCCTGTTCTTCACCATTCTCCTTTGTATGGACTGATGAAGCAAAAACAAAAAAGGCACAATACCCTGACTGGAACAATACACAACCCGCACATAGAAGAGAGGAACTTACCACGACGTTTCGGTCTGACTTTAACCATTTACAAAGTCACACTAACACAAAGAACAGGTAGAAGGGGTTATATATAGGCAGCAGACAGGGGAGGGCACAAGAACGTGGTGGAGGAGTAATAGTGGAAGTAGTAGTGGTAGTGGAAGTAGTAGTAGTGGGAAAGAGGAGCACTGCAATAAAGCTGGCGGCCCGCATAGGGTAAGGACAAGAACACAGAGGGGGAAAAAATGAAAATAAAATAAAGGACAAATACAAGGCAAAAGAAAGAAAACCCAGAGGAGAAAGGAGAAAGATGAGAAGAGGGAAGAGATAGAAGGGGAAAGAATCAGGTTAAGTCACGGGTGTTCTGAAGTTTGGAGCATTTAACAATGTAATGGGAGAGGAAAGCATCTACAGAGACAAAGCCAGGGCTAAGATTCATACAGGGAAAGTTGTGTATAAGGGAGGATTCAACCAGACGGCGACTGTGAAAGTTAGACGTAGGGTAGACAGTGTTAGCACAAGACCAATCAATAGGATGACTGTGATCTCTGACATGACAGAAAAGATTATTAGTGTCGGCAAGCCTAACACTATTTTTGTGCTCCTTGAGTCTGTCAGAGAGAGATCGGCCAGTTTCTCCAAAGTACTGAAGAGGACAGGAGGAGCAAGATATAGAGTAAACACCAGGAGAATCTATAGAGGGAGGGGAGGTATGAACTAGATTAGTGCGAAGAGTGTTAGTCTGGCGAAAGGTAAGTTTGATGTCTAAGGAACGGAGAGAGTTGGAAAAATAAACACATAAGCAGTATAATGTGATCCTTTATTGACAACGTTTCGCCCACGCAGTGGGCTTTATCGAGTCACAGACAGATCTGTCTGTGACTCGATAAAGCCCACTGCGTGTGCGAAACGTTGTCAATAAAGGATCACATTATACTGCTTATGTGTTTATTTTTCCATTGTGTCGGTATTTTATACCATTTATTTCCAACGGAGAGAGTTGTTGAGATTAGAGAGACCAGAGATGTAGAGAAGGCAGAGGACTGGAGAACTCCCAGGAGTAGAGGGTTTAGGAGAGAAGAAAGTCCGTTTAGCACCAGAGAAAGCAGTCTATGAAATGGGAAGGGTAGCCAAGGGTAGCTCCTCTTTTCTATGTGCGGGTTGTGTGTAGTGACTGATGAAGCCACTGTGTGGCGAAACGTTTCCCCAGTAAAGATACCTAAGTGTTGCATATGTGTCTTATTTATCAACTCTTAGAAGTTTTCAAGAAAAACTGGTATGCAAGTATATGGACCATGAAAAATAATAATTAATAATAATAATAATAATAATAATAATCCAATTGAGCACTTTTCCTTTTATTCCGTTTTATTTCTTGAAAGCACTTTTTCTTGAGTACAGTTGTCGACTTGTGGAGTGAGTCTCATAGATTGTTGGTATTGCCAGCGGCGGTGACCTGACCTGAGGTCACCTTCCACTTAGTGATGAGTGTGTGGCTGAGGGTCATTCTTGGTGACAGGATTATTGTCATCATAAGAACATAAGAAAGAAGGAACACTGCAGCAGGCCTACTGGCCCATGCGAGGCAGGTCATCCGTGGGCCAAGGCTTCAGTATACTGCAGCAGATATCAGGCTTTCATGAAGCTGGCTAACTTCCCTCTACAAGTACCGCATCACCTGCATGCACCAGTACCTTGGAGATTGATACACTTATGCAACATATGCCAATCTTTATTAAGGAAACGTTTCGCTACACAGTGGCGTCTGCAATAAAGATTCCCATATGTTGCATAAGTGTCTCAATCTTGTACTGGCCCATGCTAGGCAGGTGCAAGTCACCTACTGGTCTAAGCGAGTCAGGTCCAAGTCACACCCACTTAAGAAGGAAGGAGCTCTGTATCAGACATATTGGCCATGCTAGGCAACTGCAAGTCACACCCACTTAAGAAGGAAGGAGCTCTGTATCAGACATATTGGCCATGCTAGGCAACTGCAAGTCACATCCACTTAAGAAGGAAGGACCACTGCATCAGACCTACTGTCTCAAGCTAGTCAGGTCCAACTATTCCACCCACACCCATGTCAAACCCAGACGTAGCCCAACTCCCTCCAGTAAATATCCTGGGACAGGGCACAAATACAAATATTCTATTATGCTAATCAACTTCCCTTTACAGAGAGCATGTGTGTGTGCCTGGAGCCAAGCTATGAGCTTGCACATAAGTGCTGCACATCGTGTAGTATATATGTGTTGTTGTTGTAAGTTATAATAGTGTGTTATTTGTGAAAGGGCGTGAAGAAGGCGAGGAGTCTAAGAGTGTTGACCTTGTGTTCTAGGTTCGCTGGTTGGCCTGACGAGTGACAGTGAGTGCGAGGATAAGAAGAGCTCAGCGTCGTCGACGACCGGTGCTGAGGTAGGTCGTCCCTTTCCCTCTGCCTCGCCGCACACGCAAGCCTCCGTGGTCAGCTCTCACGACTACAACATGGAGCAGAGCAACGTGGCTCTCCTGCGTGCTGAGCTCAAGGTAAGCACCACTCACACACTCTCTCTCTTACCTTTTTCTAAGGTCAAGGTGAGTGCCTCTTATCTCTCACTCAAGATAACGACAACACTCGCACCTTCTAATCGTAGCTGTGAAGAGGAAATAAGCTGACTACATGTGACACAGCTATCACCTCACTCACTACATACAACACAGATATCACCTCACTCACTACATACAACACAGATATCACCTCACTCACTACATACAACACAGCTATCACCTCACTCACTACATACAACACAGATATCACCTCACTCACTACATACAACACAGATATCACCTCACTCACTACATACAACACAGCTATCACCTCACTCACTACATACAACACAGATATCACCTCACTACATACAACACAGATATCACCTCACTACATACAACACAGATATCACCTCACTCACTACATACAACACAGATATCACCTCACTACATACAACATTGTTAAACGTCACTTATTTTGATCACTGGTAGATTTTGTTGATAATATTAACAAATATCAACTTGATAACTGTTCACAATTTTTTCTCATAAATGTGTTATCAGTGTTTTTGTTTACCACTAAGAGGACACAAACAGGGAAGGTGCCAAGACCAAGCCTTGCAGTGCTCTTTGTTTCAAGACTCTATTTGGTCTTTCTAATATTCTTTGTGATCTCTGTGTTAGAAATTGGAATTTTAAGTTTTCCTACTTTTCTTTTGTACATGAATGGTATACAATACCAACAAGATGAAAATTAGACACATGTACAACGGTGGGAGACTTGGACCTGCCTCGCATGGGCCAGTAGGCCTGCTGCAGTGTTCCTTCTTTCTTATGTTCTTATCTTATCTGGGTGTCTTTATTGTAGACGTTTCGCCCTCCAGTGGCCTTATCAATACAGATTCTAGGACATAATCTGAAGACTGTAGAACTATGTACAAAATATGAGGTAATCAGTCCCTCACTCTTGGAGTTGGTGTGAAGAACACTGTAGTCTGGAAGACTACACACGCACACACACACGCACACGCACACGCACGCACGCACGCACGCACGCACGCACGCACGCATATACAACAGTCCTAGTGTCTAATCGACATGTGCCTAGGACGAAATGGTAACTCTTTATTTCTGAGTCAGTGGTCAGGAGATGACTCAATTTGCCCAAGTGCTGCACAGTTATTGGA
Organism: Cherax destructor; assembly: GCA_009830355.1. Taxonomy (NCBI): domain Eukaryota; kingdom Metazoa; phylum Arthropoda; class Malacostraca; order Decapoda; family Parastacidae; genus Cherax; species Cherax destructor. The sequence goes on along the minus strand of WNWK01005752.1, from coordinate 8,287 downwards.
TACTGTTAATGTGTTTTTTGTTGTGCAATTATTTGTTTATTTAGCTAAGTGAGAGTTGAGGGAAGAAGTTCGCAGTTACATATAGAGTCGTTACAATGATCATTTGCATAATGTAATCATCTGTTCCAGCACCTGCATACTTTATAACCTCTTTCACATCTCTTCTACTTCTTCGCCTGTTTCCTCTCTCTCTTTCTCTCTGTCCACCCTTTAGTGTAAGCGAGAAGTATATTACATCTGGAAATTACTTGTGGCCCTGATGTTGTATGGTGATCTTCACCAAGACTGAGGTACTGATTACTTCACTATTGTGGCCCTGATGTTGTATGGTGATCTTCACCATGACTGAGGGACTGATTACTTCACTATTGTGGCCCTGATGTTGTATGGTGATCTTCTCCAAGACTGAGGTACTGATTACTTCAATATTGTGGCCCTGATGTTGTATGGTGATCTTCACCAAGACTGAGGTACTGATTACTTCACTATTGTGGCCCTGATGTTGTATGGTGATCTTCACCAAGACTGAGGGACTGATTACTTCACTATTGTGGCCCTGATGTTGTATGGTGATCTTCACCAAGACTGAGGTACTGATTACTTCACTATTGTGGCCCTGATGTTGTATGGTGATCTTCACCATGACTGAGGGACTGATTACTTCACTATTGTGGCCCTGATGTTGTATGGTGATCTTCACCATGACTGAGGGACTGATTACTTCACTATTGTGGCCCTGATGTTGTATGGTGATCTTCACCATGACTGAGGGACTGATTACTTCACT
>WNWK01005752.1:0-2500 GCA_009830355.1 Cherax destructor | reverse complement strand
GTGCTGGGTGGGTGTTGTGGCAACGTGGTGCTGGGGTGGGTGTTGTGACAGCGTGGTGATGGGTGGGTGTTGTGACAGCGTGGTGCTGGGGTGGGTGTTGTGACAGCGTGGTGCTGGGGTGGGTGTTGTGACAGCGTGGTGCTGGGTGGTGTTGTGACAGCGTGGTGCTGGGTGGGTGTTGTGACTGGGTGTAGCCACGGACAAGGTTGACAGGTGAGAGTCTCCTCACGGGTGTCAAGGCAAAGCAATGTAATGCAAGAAAGAGATGTAGTATCTATGGTTGTTGATGTAGTTGTGGTTGCTACGATGGTTGTTGATGTAGTTATGGTTGCTACGATGGTTGTTGATGTAGTTGTGGTTTCTACGATGGTTGTTGATGTAGTTGTGGTTGCTACGATGGTTGATGTGGTTGCTATGATAGTTGTGATTTCTACGATAGTTGTTGTAGTTGTGGTTGCTACGATGGTTGTTGATGTAGTTATGGTTGATACGATGGTTGTTGATGTAGTTGTGGTTTCTACGATGGTTGTTGATGTAGTTGTGGTTGCTACGATGGTTGATGTGGTTGCTTGATAGTTGTGATTTCTACGATAGTTGTTGTAGTTGTGGTTGCTACGATGGTTGTTGATGTGGTTGCTACGATGGTTGTTGGTGTAGTTATGGTTCCCAGTATGTTTCATCAATATATTATGCAGGTACAAAATACTCTGTGTACATTTTCGTACTCTTTCATCTTTCTCCATCATTATAGGTCATATACAATAACACGTTCATAAGACACTTGTGCAGCACTTGGATATCTTTGAACGCTTCGCCTGCACAACCGGCTTCTTCAGTCAGTGTAATCGTGTAGAGGGAAATAGTGGAGGTAAGGTGATCAGTCCCCACAGTCTTGATAGTCGTGTGTGCCATGTAAGACGCCGTGAACACGGGACACTATGTGAGAGGTGAGAACAGTGACTGGTTTGACTCCTTGTATTCTGAAGGTTATTATAATACACCTTATGTTGCTGCATTACCCTTATTTTCTTCTCCACGCGAAACACATTATTATTGTATAGATGAATGGTTCAGAGAACCGACAAGTTATAAATTAGACACATATGCAACACTTGGGTATCTTTATTGAGGAAACGTTTCGCCACACAGTGGCTTCATCAGTCCAATACAAAGTAGAAAGGTGTAAGGAGAGGAGGAGTTTTGAGGTAATCAGTCCCTCGGCCTGGAGTCGATGTGTTCAGTCCATCAATCTTGTAGAAATGACAGCATATGTCTGTAGAGGTGACTTATATACTGCAGTTAGGTGAGGTGAAGCAGCAGGAGGCGGGGTCATAGTGGTACCATCCACTAGTCTAAGTAGATGCATATGTGTCTAATTTATAACTTGTCGGTTTTCTGAACCATTCATCTATACCCTGTCTAACACAGCAACATCTTGGGACAAACGAATTCTTCAACACTTGTCCAACCTTTGGACGAAGATCTACTTAGACTAGTGGATGGTACCACTATGACCCCGCCTCCTGCTTCACCTCACCTAACTACAGTATATAAGTCACCTCTACGGACATATGCTGTCATTTCTACAAGATTGATGGACTGAACACATCGACTCCAGGCCGAGGGACTGATTACCTCAAAACTCCTACTCTCCTTACACCTTTCTACTTTGTATTGGACTGATGAAGCCACTGTGTGGCGAAACGTTTCCTCAATAAAGATACCCAAATGTTGCATATGTGTCTAATTTATCACATTATTATTCCTTATTCTTTTACCTGTTCTTCTCAGTCTATGTTCCTTTTCCAGGTATTCATTCTTTGCGTATCTGATAAGTTGACATATGTCATCACTGATCATCATGGAATTACCCTAATAATTGCAATCAAGTCTCTGTCCCTGACTTCCGCCTGGCTGATTTTGTAGGACTGAAAAATTACCTGGGTAGGCTGAACTGGAATGACCTGACAGTGGGTCAGGTAGGTGGTGATTGCCAATATGACGTTTTCAGAGAATAGTTCTAGCTGCTCAGACAACTTATGTTCCTAATAGGAAATCAGATCAACAAAAATGATCCTAAGTGGATGAACAATAGATTAAAACATCTCATTGATCAAAAAAGAGGCATATATAGGCGAATCAAAAGAGGGGAGGGGCAATTAAGTAATCAATACATTCAGTTAAAGAGAGAAATAAAAAGGGAATAAGAAAAGCAAAAAGAGACTATGAGTTAAAGTTGCAAGAAAATCGAAGACTAACCCAAAAGGATTTTTCAGGTATACAGAAGTAAGATTAGGGACAAGATAGGCCCACTCAAAGTTACTCAGGTCAGCTCACCGTCAGTGATAAGGAAATGTGTAGAATTTTAACACTTACTCCTCTCAGTTTTTACACAGGAAGATACTAGCGATATTCCAGAAATAATAAATTATGTAGAACAGGACGATAGTAAACTATACACGATTAGGTCAAGTGACATGGTCCTTAGACAAAAAGATAA
>WNWK01005751.1:57500-115367 GCA_009830355.1 Cherax destructor | reverse complement strand
GGTTGTTAATAATAGTTTTTAAAGTCTATCGTTTTCCAAGGGTCATCAGGTGGTGAGATGATGTTGGGGAGGGGGGTTAGATGGTGTTGGTGTTGGTGGTAGTGTGATGGTTTGGTAGTGGTGTAGATGGCGTTGGTGGGTTGTAGATGGTTTGGTAGTGGTGTAGATGGCGTTGGTTTTGTAGATGGTGTTGGTAGTGGTGTAGATGGCGTTGGGGGGGGTTAGATGTTGTTGGAGGTGGGTAGATGGTGTTGGGGGGGGGTGATGGTGTTGGTGGTGGGTAGATGGTTTGGTGGTGGGGGGGTAGTGAACAGGGCCCCAAATTCCCCGGTTTTTTCCCCACCTTTCTCGCCCCAAGGTTTTCAGCTTTTAACCTAATGGATCCTTAAACCCCGGATCAACAGTGGACCCACCCCCTGCTAGTCACCAACCCCCCACTGCTCATCCTCCTTCACCCCTCCTCCTGTTTTTTCTTGTTCTTGTTCTTCTGAACTCAGCAATTCCTGCCTGACAGTGACCATACTTTCCAACCATTACAATGAGGGGGTCTTCCACTCTCCCTCCGGGAAAAAAAATAATCTCAAGTCAGCAAGTAAAACATTGTGGGCTGATGTATTTTCCAAAATATAAAAAAAATCAGAAATACGTGATACAAAAGAATTACAAAAGGTGTGGAAAACCAGAATATATATATATATATATATATATATATATTTATATATATATATATATATATATATATATATATATATATATATATAATATAAATATTTTTGTTGTTGTGTGTGTATTCTGGGTTTAATTCTGTTTGGGGCGCCTTAGATCCTAGTGTAGTCATGGCCCCCTTTAATCAATCAAGGTGGGTCAGGGCATGGTAGAACAGTGCAAAAGGGCAGGACATGGTAGGACAGTTTTTGGGCAGGGCATGAATGGCACAAAGGAAGACAGCGAGAGACGGGATGGCCCCCACAAGATAACACACCACAACCCCAAAAGGCGTTCCCAAAAAAAAGAATTGATATGGAAAACCCCCCTCCAGAATTTTTGTGACATTTTCCGGAATTTAAAATTATAGATCGTCATTTATCCCCCGGAAAAGCCAAAAGGAAAACCCCACCAATCCACAATAAATAACCTCCTTTTATGCCGAACTTTTCCCCCCAAAAAAGGGGAATTTTCGGACAAATGGGGGGATTTTTTTTTTAAATTTATATCCCGTCTGGTTGAAGGTCCATTATCTAAATAGATGTGAGAGAGGCAATTTAATAACAGAAAATTTGGGACCCCCGTCCCCTTTCTCAATTATGGGAGAGGTCAACCCCTCTCCACCAGGGCTGCTTCCATCGAGGGGGGGTGGTGGGCGGGGTGGTGGAAAGGCGGGGGGTGGTGGTGGGGGGGGTAAAGGAGGTGGGGGGGGTGGTGGAAAAAGGGTGGGGGTGGGAGGGGTGGTGGTAAGAGAAATGGTGGTGGGGGGGGGTGGTAAGGGAAGTGGTGGTGGTGGAGGTGTAAAATGGTGGTAGAACCTTTTTAAGGGGGAAATGGGGGGTTTTTTTGGTGGGGTTTTAGTGATAAGGGGGGTGGATGTTTAGCTTGTGACAGTCGTGATGTTTTGTTAGTAGTGAGTGTAGTTAGGGTAATGATTACGATAGTGATGTTGGTAGTGGTGTTGACTGAGTGGTGGGGGTTAGGGCTGGTGTTAATTGTAGTGGTGGTAGTTGGGATTAAAGTTAATACTTAGTTTAAAATTTTTAGGTTTAATGCTGTAGGGTGGTGTTAGGGGGGGGTGTTAATGACTGTAGTGGTGGATTATGGGGCTGGTGTTAATGACGTAGTGGTGGTGTTAAAAAATTTTACAAAAAAATAGCAGTTACAAAAAGTCTTGAAAGCGGACAAAAAAAGCCTAAAGATCTATTATTTTATACAAGTTCTATTATAAAAAAATTTTTACATAAAATTTGTTATGGAAAAAATATTATACAAAATTTTTATAAAAATCAAAATATTTTCCCCAAAAATTTTTATACAAAATCTATTATGCAAAATCATTTTACAAAATCAAATTCTTTTATACAGAATCCCCACGAAATTTTCTTTTCTTTTGTAGCATCATCAAATGATAAAAACAGTGGGGCTCCAGGCCCTCGGGGGGAAACCCCCTTTTTTCAGCTGGATTTTTCCCAACTGATACTCCTTTTGTGTTCTTTTTTCGCAAAGGTTTTGGTTAACAAGAGCAAAAACCCCCATAAGCAAAGAAAAAAAATTTTGTGCCCGGCACGTCCCACCTCTGTGCTTTATCCTCATGGCGGACACAAAAAAAAACACCCCCCACAGTTACCTATGATCATTTGGGGGAAAAAAAAATGGCCTAAAATCACAGGCAGGGAAAAAAAATGGGGAAGATAAAAAGAGTTTTGGAGGGAGAAGAACAGGACGTTCAAAAATGAAAGCCCCAACTAAAAATTAGAATGGAAAGAATGAAAAGTCATAAAAGACAGGGGATAAAAATCAAGAAGATCACAAACAGAACGAAATTAACATTTGATCGATCTGGGAGAAAAAACCGTTGACATCCATGGGTTTGCCCGGGGAATTATGATAATAATCTGGGGGTATTAATGTACTGACCTTTCTTTCAAAAAAAAACAATAACAAAATCAGGGAAAGAAAAAAAGGAAATTGCCCCAAAGGGCCTTTTTAAATCATTTTTTTCTGTTGTTAGAAATTTTCAGTTTGAAGACCCTTTTTGGACAGGATATCAGAACGGAACAGATACAGGTTAGCCAATAAAGCATAGAACCAATAAAACATTTAAATTACTAAAGATACATGATAATTCATACGTGGATGGTGGGGATTGGTCTTCTACCTGCCATCCTCTTTGGGGAAAATTGGGTGTGTAAAAAAACCCTTGAAAAAGGGCGTTGGAACAATAAAGAACAATGTCACATCCGTGACCCCAGGTGTTAAACATTACTCCGACATCAGAAACACTGCCGGAACAAGTGTACATGTTTTCAAAAAAAGGGACATGCCCCTTTAAATCCGGCAGAACCCCCCTGTTGATCGGCAGACCAAACAAATCTGGCTCAGAGCCGGGCAAAAAGAAAAAAAAACTCTCGAAAAAACCCTTCGAATATTCGGATCCCCAATATTTTAAAAAAGACTTTGAAAAATTATACACAAAAAAAACGTTTAAAAATCTTTTCCAGAAATTTTTTAAAAACAAACCAAAACCAATAAAAACAAACAACACAAAACACAAAATACAATAAAAAAAACAAAATAAAAAAATGGTGGTGGCTCCTCCAAACCCACGGGGGCCCCGGTTAATTTTTCGGGGGCCAAACATTTCAAGTTTTTTAACACACCCCAAAAACCCCCCCAACAGGAAGCTCATTAAGTTTTTTTGTATGTCAAAATTCAATTACATAAAAATACATATGTAATGGATAGAGTAGGGGCCCCTCAACCGTGCCGGGGCCCCATCATGGGGGCCATTTTTCCCCCTGGCCCCTTTCTGGAGTAGCTCAAGTATTCTTTGGGGGGCCCAAAACATTGGGGCTCCGCGAACCATTAAAGGGGTCCGCGAACCATATGGGGGTCCACGAAGCACAAAGGGGGGTTCAAAGCATATACGGGGCCATTGGTATGGGGGTCCGGCATGTGGGGGTCCATAAGCATGTAGGGGTCCCCAAGGGGTTGGTGGATCCCGGGGAACACATAGGGGGGCCGCGAAAAATATCGGGGGCCTAAGCGTGGGGGGCCGCGGCATGAAGGGGCCCCGAAAAAGTTGGGGGGTTAAAAAAGGATTTTTGTAGGGCGGTTAAATTTTATTTTTTGGGCATCTAAAAAGGGGAAAAACTCGTCTTAGATGCGTCATTGAGACAGTAAAATGTTATATCAGCCCCCTGTATATAACCGTTGTTTTACGTTACTTGTAGCTTTTGACCCTCTGAAAATCTGTTCATTCCCAGGACATTAATTTCAGCCAAAATAACTGGTTCTATAATAATAATAATAATAATAATAATAATAATAAAAATAATAATAATAAAATAATAAAATAATCTTTTTTCTAAAGTAACTACTCACTACGGGGGGAACATGGTCTTGGGGGCGTAAAAGGGGTAGCACTTAGATGTTTTACCTTTAACAATGTTTGCCCATGCGGGGGCTGACTTGATGGTCACCTTGGGGCTTCATGATACAGAATAACAGTGAATGTCAAAGAATTTAAATAGGAGAACAAACAAAGAGTTAGCCCCCTCTTTAAAATGTTAAATTTTTTAAAACTCTAAAATTTAAAGGGTTTCGTCTAATAATTAAAACCCCAAAAAATAAGAAAGGGGTTTTAAATTTTTTTTTTTTGTTTGGCCATTAAGCTCTACGCTCGCTTTTTAAGCCCCCGATCCCCTCAGGATTTAAGAATTGCCCCCATCCTCGGGTTAATCTTCACCCCCACTTCACTATTATAATCAGGGGGAACATGGAAGATACAGGGGGAAAGTTTGAATTTCATGAAATAATGTAGAACCTTTATACCTAACAACACAGCAAACATGTCAATATACAAGAACAGAAAAATAATGCAGAAAACTACGGAACCCAAAAACATACAGTAACTTAAAAAATACAGTAACACAGTAGAAAATTATGTAAATAAGGACTACATATAACAATAAATATTAGTTTTTTTTTTCCCCCCTTGATTATATCGCAATGAATATTCAAAATTGTGATTGATCGAGTGACGGAAAATAAAATATAAGTAATGAAGAACTGGCTAGAAAAGTTCCTCATAATAACAATTGAACAACACAAAACAGTACATAAGTAACAAAAGAACAATACAGTAAACATAAGAACAAAACTGTAACACAAAGAAAAGTACAATAACATCAGAGAAAAATTACATCAGTACACAAGTACCACCGAACATACAAGAACAATACATTAAAATAAGGGAAGAGTAATAAGATGCAATAATACATAAAACAGCTTATTAAGACATTAAGACAGGTTTCTGGAGGTTGTAACATCAACACCAACAATTCCTTTTTCGAGAGTTGACCTCCCAGTTCACATCTTATTTTCTTTCCCGATTTTTTTGTCGTTTTTGAATATTTTTCTCAATATAGAAAGTTAGAGAAGTGAAGCATGAAAATTAAAAAAGTGAGAGAATACTAATATTAATAATTCATAAGAAAGTTTTCTTCTATTTTCCAGTACAAGATTCTCTCAGTTATTTTATATCTTTTAATCATCAAGGATATCTACAAAATTTAAACAACATTCAATCCCTATTATTCAAATTCTATTAAAAATATAAATATAATTTAAATACAAACTGAAACCATACACTACACATCACTAAAAAAAAAAAAAAACACTGCAAAATCACAATCATTACTTTAAATCACAAATCATCACCGCAAATCAAGATCATAACTAACATCCAAATCATCACTACCCCCATAGCTTTATTATCAAGTAGAAGGTAATTTATCTCAATTTTTATTAGTCTGGGTGATCAGACCCACAGACTTACACTCTAATATACTATAGAGCAGATACACTCATAAGGAGAGGTGTGGTCTCATGACGTCAGTGTGAGAAAGTACACATATCTGTATGAGAATGTTTACATGTGAGTGACATAGGGGTTGGATATTAAGTATTGTACGTCTGCTGGGAAATTGTGTTTATATATATTCTAGAGGCCTGGTCTTGACGGGGCCTGGGGCGAGACCCCAAACCCTCTCCAGGTATACTTCCAGAGTGGGACGAGAGAATTGTGTGTGTGTGTACTGTACTTTTTACTTGTGGACGTTTCATGACCTGCATGTATATAAAAGGCAACCAGAAAAGAAACTGATAACTTTTTTGAAGCAGATTTCTTGGTGGGAAGACAGAGTCACATACGAACACAAATAAAACAATAAGTGAAAACAAAACAAAACTGACGAACAGTCTTTGTCCCTGTCTTTGTTTCTGGTACAGTTCACAACTGCTGGACACTGTCGATACAATTGCAAAATATTGTTTAATTAAAATAAAAATATTAGTGTTCGTGTATTGCTTACTGATTATACCAAGCAATGAATATGTCAAAATTGTGATTGATCGAGTGATGGAATAGACAAAATATAAGTATGAATAACTGGCTGGGTTTAGAAAGAGGGAAGGTATGTGTGCATCAACATAATTTTGCAAACTTCAATAAACAGAAGCGAATTGTTACAAAAGCCCGTTTGTTGCAACAGTTGCTAACGTACAAGTGAATAAAAAAACAGTATCAAGACGCTAATGAAATCTTTTTTTGTCAATAAATCTAGAATACCGTGAAGGTCAACTTTATCAACAAGGAATATTTTAGTGTGGATTCTCATCCACACTAAACATGAATCCATTGTGGGAGACACTGTTGTGGAAGATGTTGCAGGAAAGTACAGGATTAAATAAAGAATTTACGCTAAAGAATTTCTTTATTTTCTGTGTAATAGATATTAGATGCTAGAGACGTACGAGGAAATACATGTGTATTTACTTGTGGACGTTTCAGAGTCTTGCATAAAGGAAAATGACGAATTCCAACAAAAAGAAAGCTGATAACTTTTTGTAGAATTTCTTGGTGAGAAGACATAGAATCACACACGGACACATCTATACACGTTAAAAAGTTACACATACACTTATAAAGCTGCATTAGTGAAATAAAAACAAAAATTAACTTGAACACTAATGAAACATAAATAGAAGTCCCAGATTTTCACTTAGTAACCTCACCTTGGTGCCATGTTGGGTGGCAGCTTGGTCTTGACTAGCTGGTCTACTGTTCGTGGCTGTCTTGGTGGGTGGAATTACAGGACGTGTTTTCTGTGTGTCCCCTCCTGTAATTCCACCCACCTGGGCAGTCCGGTAGTAGACCAGCTAGACAAGACCAAGTTGCCATCCAACAAGGTCACTGGGGAGGGGCCAACACATACACAACACACACATACCGCCCACCCATCAAAACACACGCCCACTCACCAAACCACCCACCCACCGCCCACCTGGGAAAGTGAGGAAGGAGTTCATCTGAGGGGACACAGGTGGACTTCTGGACACACGGAACTAGGAAAACACCAAAACAACCGGGAGTGGGAAGTGTGGAAGGTTGACATCCGGGGGCCCACGGATGGAGACCTGGAAACATGAACCACTCCTGACTATAACCCACACTTGACCACACCTGTCTATGACCACACCTCACTAGATCCAACACCTGGGAGTTCATCTGAGGGGACACAGATGGACTTCTGGACATACGGAACTAGAAAGCACAATAACAACCTGGAGTGGAAACATGAACCACACCTGACTATGACCACACTTGACTCACTAATATGACCACATCTGTCTATGACCACATCTAACTATGACCCACTTCACTATAACGTCACTTAACTAGACCACAGCTCACTATGACCTCAACTAACTATGACCACTCATCACCTACGACCACACCTACGATCCACCATGATCCACACCTGGGACACAAGGACTTCGACACACGGAACTAGGGAACCGGGAGTGGGAAGGTGGAAGGGTTGACATCCGGGGGCCCACGGATGGAGACCTGAAACATGAACCACACCTGACACTTGACCACACCTCACTACCTCCCTCGATATGACCATACCTCACCATGATCCCACCTGGGAGTTCATCTGAGGGGACACAGATGGCTTCTGGACATACGGAACTAGGGAAAGCACCAAAACAACCGGATGGAGACCTAGAAACTTAAACCACACCTGACTATGACCACAATTCACAATGACCTCACCTCACTATGTCCACTCCTCACTATAACCTCACCTCACTATGACCACACCTCACTATGACCACACCTCACCTCCCATGATCCACACCTGGTCTCCATCCGCCCGCCCAGGTGGGCGGGTGGGTGGGTGGTTTGGTGAGTGGGCGTGTGTGTGTGACCTTGTTGGATGGCACGGAACTAGGGAAAACTAGGGAAAACTGGGAAGTGTGGAAGGGTTGACATCCGGGGGCCCACGGATGGAGACCTGGAAACATGAACCACACTCACTTAAGTATGATCACACCTCACTATAACCTCACCTAACTATGACCATACCTGACTATGACCACACCTTACTATAACGTCACTTAACTATGACCACAGCTTACTTTGACCTCAACTAACTATGACCACCCTCACCTATGACCACATCTACGACCTCCACCTCGCTATGATCCACACCTGGAAGTTCATGAGGGGACACAGATGGACTTCTGGACACACGGAACTAGGAAGTGGGAAATGTGGAAGGGGCCCACGGATGAAGACCTAGAAACATGAACCACACCTGACTATGAACCACACCTAACTATGAACACACCTCACCATAATCCACACCTGAGGGGCACAAATGGACTTCTAGAGACAACTGGAAGTACACAAACGAACTAAGATAGTCAGGTGTGGTCATAGAATTCTCAGTAAAATAATAATAAAATTAAGTCACTATATATAAAAAAAAGAAAATCGAAGACTCCACTGGGAGTCGAACCCGAGTCTGCTGCTTTAATGCAGCCGTGATTACCACTGCACCACAGAGCAGTGTTGGCCTGGCTTCTGGCTCTTTTGGCACCCACCTTGAAGCACTAGTGATGGTGTGAAGTGAACTTCAAGTTCAGGTGATAGTGTGAGGTGAACGTCAAATCCAGGTGAACTTCAAGTTCAGGTGATGTTGTGAGGTGAACTTCAAGTCTTCACCTTCAGTGAGTTGCTGCTTCTTCATGTTTCTTCTATTTTCACCAGTGCTCATGGATAGATGAGGTCATAGTCAGGTGTGATCATGGATAGATGAAGTCTTAGTCAGGTGTGATCATGGATAGATGAGGTCATAGTCAGGTGTGATCATGGATAGATGAGGCCATAGTCAGGTGTGGTCTCTTCACTAAAAAAGAGAAATAATAATAATAATAATAATAAGAAGAAGAAGAACATAAGAAAGAAGGAACACTGCAGAGGCCTACTGGCCCATGCGAGGCCAGTAGGCCTGCCAAGTCTCCAACAGGCCAATGACCCTACCCAGCCAGGTCAGGTTACATTCACTTAAGGAAGGAACACTGCATCTGACCTAGTAGCACAAGCTAGTCAGGTCCAACTCACACCCAACCGCACCCACTCATATAATTATCTAGCCGACCACCTGGAGCTACCGTCTCAAGGTAGTCAGGTCACTACCACTTATGGAATTAGTACGGCAACTGACCTGGTAGTTCAAGCTAGTCAGGTCCAAACTCACACCCACCTACACCCACCCATGTATTTATCTAACCTATTTTTAAAACTACACGTCTTAGCATCTATGACGGTACTCGGGAGTTTGTTCCACTCATCCACAACTCTATTACCAAACCAGTGCTTTCCTATATCCTTCCTGAATCTGAACTTTTCCAACTTGAAACCATTGCTGCGAGTCCTGTCTTGGCTGGATATTTTCAGCACGCTATTTACATCCCTTTATTTATTTCTGTTTTCCATTTATACACCTCAATCATATCCCTCCTAATTCTACGCCTTTCTATAGAGTGCAGATTCAGGGCCCCCAGTCTATCCTCATAGGGAAGATTTCTGATACATGGGATCAACTTTGTCTTCCTCCTCTGTACGTTTTCCAGTGCATTTATATCCATTCTGTAATACGGTGACCAGAACTGTGCAGCATAATCTAAATGAGGCCTAACGAAAGATATATAGAGTTGAAGAACAACCTGAGGACTTCTATTATTTATACTTCTTGATATGAAGCCAAGGATTTCGTTAGCTTTATTGCGAACACTTATGCACTGTTGTCTTGGCTTCAGATTACTACTAACCAGAACTCCTAAATCCTTCTCGCAATCACAAGTAATAAGATCTACATTATTCAGTTTATATGTGGCAACATTTAGAACTTTGCATTTGTTTATATTAAACTGCATCTGCCACTTCTCCGACCACTGCATCATTCTATTCAAATCATCCTGGAGTGCTCCAATGTTCTCATTTGAATGAATTGGACGGCCTATTTTGGTGTCATCAGCAAATTTACTTATGTTGCTATTTATTCCCTCATCTATGTCGTTTATGTAAATTGTAAACAACAGGGGGCCCAAAACTGACCCCTGTGGAACACCGCTTGAGACGTGCCCCCATTCTGATTTCTCTTCATTTATGCAAACTCTCTGCCGCCTATTTGTCAACCATGCCTCTACCCAGGAAAAAATTTCTCCTTCTATTCCGTGTGCCTTAAGTTTCCTCAGTAGCCTCTGATGTGGAACTTTATCGAAAGCCTTACTGAAGTCCATATACACAATATCATATTCATTACCATGATCTACCTCCTCAAACACCTTAGTGAAAAAAATTAGTAAATTCGTAAGACAGGAACGCCCCTTTGTAAAACCGTGTTGAGATTCATTAATCAATTTATGCTTTTCAAGATGGCTACGAATTGCCTCGGCAATTATTGACTCCATAAATTTACCAACTATGGAGGTAAGGCTTATTGGTCTATAGTTCGAAGCTAAGGACCTGTTACCTGCCTTGTAAATAGGTATTACATTTGCCATTTTCCACTTGTCTGGCACTATGCCAGTTTGTAGTGATATATTGGAAAGATTTGCCAAAGGTTTGCTAAGTTCCTCTTTACATTCCTTTAAAACTCTTGCAAATAGTTCATCAGGGCCTGGGGATTTGTTAGGTTTTAATTTCTCTATTTATCTGAGGACCATGTCACTAGTTACTCCAATCGAGCATAGTCTATTATCTTCCTGTTCTACATAATTTATTATTTCTGGAATTCCGCTAGTATCTTCCTGAGTAAAAACTGAGAGGAAGTAAGTATTGAAAATTTCACACATATCCTTATCACTGTCCGTGATCTGTCCTGAGTTACTCTTAAGTGGGCCTATCTTGTCTCTAATCTTACTTCTGTATACCTGAAAGAACCTTTTGGATTAGTCTTCGAATCCCTTGCGACCTTAGTCTCATAATCCCTTTTTGATTTTCTTATTCCTTTTTTTATTTCTCTCTTTAATTGAAAATATTGATTTCTTATCTGTCCATTCCCTCTTTTGATACGCCTATATATGCCTCTCTTTCGACCAATGAGATGTTTTAATCTATTGTTCATCCATTTAGGATCATTTTTGTCAGATCTAATTCCCCTACTTGGAACAAAAGTTGTCTGGGCAGGTAGAACTATGCTCAGGAAAACGTCATATTGGCAACCAAAACCACCTACCTGACCCATAGTCAGGTCATCCCAATTTAGCCCACCTATGTAATTTCTCAGCCCCATGAAGTCGGCTACACGAAAGTCTGGAACAGAGACTTGATTGCAGTTACCTGGGTAATTCCATGATATATTGAAACTAAGTGATTTGTGATCGCTTTCCCCAAGCTCTTCATTAACCTCAAGATTATTAATTAGTGATTCTTTGTTGGCAAGAACCAAATCAAGCAAGTTACTACCTCTAATTGGTTCTGTCACAAACTGTTTTAAAAAACAATCCTGAACCGTATCAAGAAAGTCACTAGACTCAAGATTACCTGTCACATTGTTCCAATCAATTTGTCTAAAGTTAAAATCTCCAATTAACACAACATTTTCTAGACGCCTTATGAATTTCGTCCCATAGCAGCTTACTGCACTCCCTATCCAGACTTGGGGGTCTGTAAATCACACCCAAAATTAATTTTTCACGGACCTCGAGAAACTGTAACCAAACAAATTCTGTGTCCGCTGTTTCTAATCTTATACCTTGTTTAACACAACAATTTAAATTATCTCTGATATACATCGCCACTCCACCACTTCCTGTTGACCCTATCAGTGTGGAATAGTTTGTAACCCTGAATGTTGCACTCGGAAGGCATTTCTCTATCTTTGAGGTTGAACCAGGTCTCTGTTATAGCAATAATATCTAAATTACCTGCACTTGCAAGTAATCTTAGCTCAAGAAAGGTAGTGAGAGTGGAGTTCAATAAAGATAATGAAAATAGAAGAAACATGAAGAAGCAGCAACTCACTGAAGGTTTGTAGACAAGAACTGTCCTGTATTTCAACTTATATTTCCACTTGAAGTTCACCTCACACCATCACCTGAACTTGACGTTCACCTCACACCATCACCTGAACTTGAAGTTTACCTTAAACCATTACTTCAAGGTGGGTGCCAACAGAGCCAGAAGCCAGGCCTCATCTACGACCACACCTCACCATGATCGGTGGTGCAGTGGTCAGCACGGCTGCATTAAAGCAGCAGACTCGGGTTCGACTCCCGGTGTAGTCTTTGATTTTTTTTATAGTGACAATATTATTATTTTAAAGGAATGTGTTAAACGGGTAAGGGTTACAGTGCCCGAGAAATCGTAGATATTTATTCTTTCACCAGCATGAGGGACGCCCTTCACCAGCGTGAGGGACGCCCTTCACCAGCGTGAGGGACGTCCTTCACCAGCGTGAGGGACGCCCTTCACCAGCGTGAGGGACGCCCTTCACCAGCGTGAGGGACGCCCTTCACCAGCGTGAGGGACGCCCTTCACCAGCGTGAGGGACGCCCTTCACCAGCGTGAGGGACGCCCTTCACCAGCATGAGGGACGCTCCACTGAAGGAAAATTTCCCAATTCTTTATAACTAAACAAAATTTATAAGAGCAATTTTGATCCCAGAACTTTGCATTTGTGGTGAGGACACTTCTGGAACACCTGCTTGGCAAATATAAAAACAAGGTCTCACAAACCAGCAATCAGTTCAGCTCTGGCTACCCGAGAAGACACATCAGGAGAAGTCAAATGACATCAAGAGGCTGCAATCATTCTCCAGATGCATTCTGCTACATATGTGGTCAATTCATTTAGACAAGAACAAAGACGTTCTCTGTTACAGCATCTAAACAATGTATGAAGCTTACAAAGCATATTTTGGCATGGCCAAGACAAAATCTGGGTAATTCTACCAACATTATTGCAAGTTGCTCCATGTTTATATAAGCTGCAAGCAGTCATCTGGAGAGATGACAAGTAATTTCTGCACTCACTCTCATTATATATAGATTATTTATTACAAACAATCACATGAATGATTGTTAAAGTTACAAAAATATTAAAAAAAAAATTGTGTTGGCTGGTCTACTGTTCGTGGCTGTCTAATTAGGGGTCTAGTTTCTAGGTGGTGTGTGCATCCACGTGCTCTTGCGCTCCCGCACACAGGATCAACATGGGGTGGCGCAATAAACTTGCCACTTCGGCGGCCAAATCTGAATCTGAGCTGACGTTGGGAACTTAGCTGCATCACATCTCCCTTCCTCACATAGCCTGGGTGCTGGGTGCTGGGTGCTAATAGCTGCATCACATCTCGCTTCCTCACATAGCCTGGGTGCTGGGTGCTGATAGCTGCATCACATCTCCCTTCCTCACATAGCCTGGGTGAAATTAAGACACATGTGCAACATCTGGGTGTCTTTATTGTAAACGTTTCGCTATCCAGTGGCTTTATCAATACAAATTCTAGGATATTGTTTGAAGACTGTAAAACTATATACAAAATATGAGGTTATCAGTCCCTCGGACTTGGAGTGGTGTGAACAGCACCGAAGTCGTGGAGTTTGTGGAACAGAGGCAAGGATGCTGACGCTTATATACTAACGTCAGGTGGAAAAGGTCGTGTAGCAGACGAGGGCATAGTCACTGGAAGACGGGATTCCCCAGTGGAAGTAGGTCATACCCAAAGAGATGGGTTAGTTGTAGTAGTAGTCGTCGTTGCCGTGAAGGTTATGTACAGGTCCTCAGAATCAAGATTCCATGATGATGCAGTGTCTGACCTCATCTTTTGTATATAGTTCTACTGTCTTCAAACAATGTCCTAGAATTTGTATTGATAAAGTCACTGGAGGGCGAAACGTTTACAATAAAGATACCCAGATGTTGCACATGTGTCTTAATTTCATCTTGTCGGTATTGTATACTATTCTTGTACAACCACATAGCCTGGGTGCTGGGTGCTGGGTGCTGGGTGCTGGGTGCTGGGTGCTGGGTGCTGGGTGCTGGGTGCTGGGTGCTGAGGGAGCCAACACGATGAGCGACATCATTCCACTATTCACTTCGTTTGCCTACTACCTGGCTACTACAACATCAGTCAGTCAATTCACATTGCAAGTTGCTGTGTAAACGTACTTATCCAAGTACTTGTTATTATAGTGAATTATTAATGAACTCAGGCTTGTAACTGCATTCCTATGATATTAAGATTACTTCTTTCCTAATATTATTAATATTAATTTAACTTGTTTCTTCAAGGTATTTTCTTTGGTTAATTAATTATATTTACAATGTAGCCGTATTAGTTGTACAAGTTGTCTTCACTATTTCTTCATCGTCAGTTAAGAACATGGTACAGTAAACCGTTCCACCTATCCTGTATTGCTTAAGCATTGTTTACTGTATCTAGGCCGCCTGCACTGGATTTTGTGCTTTCCTGTACACCGAACGGTCAATCATTTTTTTAATGCACAATTTTCCTCATTTTTTTTAACAAAAAATTACTTAAATTTGCGCTAAGTATTTTTTATGTACTTACCATCATGATGAACGACGTGGTGGACCTGACCGCCAGGATAATTTAGAATAGAAACATTCTGTTTCATGTTTTTCCTGAGCCAGCAGCCTGGCCACGGGTTACACCTCTCTCTGAGAAGGGACAAGTAGTCCTGTCACGAAGAAGCTTTTCGTGCACAAATGTATTAGTTCTGAGGGGTTGTAGGTGAAGCTGACGTTGGTTACAGGTACACAACCTCTGTTATATATAGAATCACGAATGAGAGATACGCAACGAGTTTGCAGAAGTCAGGAGAAATCAGAAGGGATTACAACAAAGTTACTGCAGCTGGGAAACAGTAACATAACAGTATGCCTGCAGCAACACTAGGGCCAATAGAAGAACCACGTTAGAACTACTAAGGACTTCGGCAAGACCACATCAGAAATATACAACATCACGGGGTTACAACAACAGTATACATCCACTATCTTGAACACTGCGTGCTTGATTGTCCACTTAGTGAGGAATATGTTGAGCTATGTTGTATGTCAATTTACGCTAAAGAATTTCTTTATTTCCGGTTTATTTCCTGTGCAATAGATATTAAATGTTAGAGGCGTACGAGAGAAATACATGTGTATTTACTTGTGGACGTTTCAGAGTCTTGCATAAAGGAAAATGACGAATTTCAACAGAAAAGAAAGCTGATAACTTTTTTGTAGCAGATTTCTTGGTGAGAAGACATAGAATCACACATGGACACATCTATACACGTTAAAAAGTTCACACATACACTTATAAAGCTGCATTAGTGAAAACAAAACAAAAATTAACTTGAACACTAATGAAACATAAATAGAAGTCCCAGATTTTCACTTAGTAACCTCACCTTGGTGGCCATGTTGGGTGGCAGCTTGGTCTTGACTAGCTGGTCTACTGTTCGTGGCTGTCTTGGTGGGTGGAATTACAGGACGCAGTTTTCTGTGTGTCCCCTCCTGTAATTCCACCCACCTGGACAGTCCCGGCAGTAGACCAGCTAGACAAGACCAAATTGCCATCCAACAAGGTCACTGGGGAGGGGCCAACACATACACAACACACACACACACACGCCCACCCATCAAAACACACGCCCACCCACAAAACCACCCGCCCACCTGGGAAAGTGAGGAAGGGAGTTCATCTGAGGGGACACAGGTGGACTTCTGGACACACGGAACTAGGGAAAACACCAAAACAACCGGGAGTGGGAAGTGTGGAAGGGTTGACATCCGGGGGCCCACGAATGGAGACCTGGAAACATGAACCACTCCTGACTATAACCACACTTGACTAACACCTCACTATGACCACACCTGTCTATGACCACACCTCACTATGACACCTGTCTATGACCACACCTGTCTATGACCACACCTCACTATGACCACACCTGTCTATGACCACACCTCACTAGATCCACACCTGGGAGTTCATCTGAGGGGACACAGATGAACTTCTGGACATACAGAACTAGAGAAAGCACAATAACAACCTGGAGTGGAAACATGAACCACACCTGACTAAGAATGACCACCTAAGTATGACCACATCTGACTATGATCACACCTCACTATAACGTCACTTAACTATGACCACAGCTCACTATGACCTCAACTAACTATGACAACCCATCACCTACGACCACACCTCGCCATGACCATGATCCACACCTGGGAGTTCATCTGAGGGGACACAGATGGACTTCTGGACACACGGAACTAGGAAGTGGGAAATGTGGAAGGGTTAACATCCGGGGGCCCACGGAAACATGAACCACACCTGACTATGACCACACTTGACTATGACAACACCATCTATGGCCACATCTACGACCACACCTCACCGTGATCCACACCTGACAGTTCATCTGAGGGACACAGATGGACTTCTGGAGACAACTAGGGAAAGCGCCAAAACAATTAATCTTAATGACATAGGAATGCAGTTACAAGCCTGAGTACATCCATAATTCACTATAAGTACGTTTACAGAGCTTGATTGTCCACTTAGTGAGGAATATAGAGAAAGACAGTATAATAACCTATGTCAAAGCATCTTATTAAATAACGTAAGATACCAGGCATTTGTAAGCGCCTCACATGACACCGGTATGTAAGCGCCTCACATGACGCCGGTATGTAAGCGCCTCACATGTTATTTAGTGGAGTCTATTGTACACAGTCTTAACAACAATGTTAAACATAAGCGCAGGATTGCTCCTTATGTCAGGGGGTTTCGTGATGTTTCGGTTATGTTCGACCAGAGTGTACACACTGAACATCATGGTACGCCCGTCGGTATATAAGCACCAAGCTTCATACCGGTGCTCTTCACCGTCTACAAATAAAAATAACCAGATGTTTCACATGTGTCTATTTTTCCATGAAGATAACTTATAGGTGTACTCCTCTTAACCTAATTAGGGGTCTAGTTTCTAGGTGGTGTGTGCATCCACATGCTCTTGCGCTCCCGCACACAGGATCAACATAGGGTGGCGCAATAAACTTGCCACTTCGACGGCCAAATCTGAATCTGATCTGACGTTGGGAACTTAGCTGCATCACATGTCGCTTCCTCACATAGCCTGGGTGCTAGGTGCTGGGTGCTGGGTGCTGGGTGCTGATTGGAAATTTTCAGAGTTGGCATATATGAGTAGCCCATTGGGCTAGAGGAATACAACCTGACTAGCCTTCAAATTTTAACTTTTTGTCCAGTTTAGAAAGCAAATTGGTTTTGTGAAATGTTGTGAAATGTAGTAATTTAAGTTTGTTATCACATTCTGCATAGATATTAAGTGTGATGTAGGCTTTCTTATAATGACTAGGATATTTCCTATCCGCTAATATCATTATTATTATTATCATTATACTATTACAAACAACCTGATTCATTAAATCACTAAACTAGTTGTAATCACCATGTTGCAACCACCTAGTGTACCTTGTGTACCTTGTGTACCTTGTACCACTGTACCTAAACGGGTTAGGACCTCCATAGGTCAACTCTGCATTTCGCGATGGTCTGGAGTTTTGAGACTCTCTGATCGCGGGTTCTAACCCCACCCGTGGTATTGTTTTTTTGAGCTATCCTACGATGATCGCACATGTGCCCCCATACCTAAATGAACCCACATACCTACTTCCTTATTACAGATGTTGTATCGCTCAGGATACTATACCTATACGATACTATACTATACTATACTATACTATACTATACGATACCTGTATGCAGCAGCAGCTGAGTTATAACGAGGGCAGACCTAACATATTAAATATCGACGTTCGCGACGGACTTAACAAGGTGTCATATATTATATGGACGTTCACGACGGGCGTACCATGA
The DNA here is from genome assembly GCA_009830355.1 of Cherax destructor. Taxonomy (NCBI): domain Eukaryota; kingdom Metazoa; phylum Arthropoda; class Malacostraca; order Decapoda; family Parastacidae; genus Cherax; species Cherax destructor. The sequence continues at coordinate 97,379 of WNWK01005751.1, read as the reverse complement.
TGTTCAGTGTGTACACTCTGGTCGAACATAATCGAAACATCACGAAACCCCCTGACATAAGGAGCAATCCTGCGCTTATGTATAACATTGTTGTTAAGACTGTGTACAATAGACTCCACTAAATAACTATCGAGTTTGTACAGTCCTTAACTTGAGTTATATACGGCATTCCTCTCATGTTTCAGGAGGGAGGACTCATTTATGTTTCTTTCCATGATGGAACTGTTGGGTTAGCTAAGTTTTCTAAGGTTCTTTTAGAACAAAATTATTAATTTTTACATTAACATATATGAAAAAAAATCTTTAAACGTCTAAGAGGAATTCTTAGAAAGGAGGGACTACACGTCCATGAAGAAGAAATGCCTTAGGAAATCTCAGCTGATGAGTAGCAGGAAGGATGTGGAGTAATCTGATAGATGAAAAATAATGTTGGTGAATGCAATGAAGTTGTTGATAATGGAGCATTAAAAGATATGCCATCCAACAGTGAGAGTCTGGATTAATTAAATTTTGCCACAACATCCATGGAGAGAACCCTGGAAGGTTGATCCTCACCCTCTGCATCTGAAAGAAATTAATGCTTGAAATATGTATAAAAGGCTACTAAAATATACAGTGTAGTATGTATCCATGTATATACAGTATGTGTGCAGACAGGCGATCTTATTAACAATATAAGATAAGCCATAGGGGTGGAAATCTTTAGCTCATATGTATTATGTACATATGTATGTATATATATATATATATATATATATATATATATATATATATATATATATATATATATATATATATATATATATATATATATATATATATATATATAACATATTTACATCACAGATTTCATTTTTTTCGCTTGTTAAGTATGGTTCTCCTGCAGTGTCAGCAGTGCTAGCAGTGTCTAGCAGGTCTAGGTAGTCTAGCAGTGTCTAGCAGTGTCTAGCAAGTGTCTAGCAGTAGTCTAGTTAGCAGTGTCTAGCAGTAGTCTAGCAGTCTAGCATGTCTAGCAGTGTCAGCTAGTCTAGCAGTCTAGCAGTGTCTAGCAGTGTCTAGCAGTAGTCTAGCAGTAGTCTAGCAGTGTCTAGCAGTGTCTAGCAGTAGTCTAGCAGTGTCTAGCAGTAGTCTAGCAGTAGTCTAGCAGTGTCTAGCAGTGTCTAGCAGTAGTCTAGCAGTGTCTAGCAGTGTCTAGCAGTAGTCTAGCAGTAGTCTAGCAGTGTCTAGCAGTAGTCTAGCAGTGTCTAGCAGTAGTCTAGCAGTGTCTAGCAGTAGTCTAGCAGTGTCTAGCAGTAGTCTAGCAGTGTCTAGCAGTAGTCTAGCAGTGTCTAGCAGTAGTCTAGCAGTGTCTAGCAGTAGTCTAGCAGTGTCTAGCAGTAGTCTAGCAGTGTCTAGCAGTAGTCTAGCAGTGTCTAGCAGTAGTCTAGCAGTGTCTAGCAGTGTCTAGCAGTGTCTAGCAGTAGTCTAGCAGTGTCTAGCAGTGTCTAGCAGTAGTCTAGCAGTGTCTAGCAGTAGTCTAGCAGTGTCTAGCAGTGTCTAGCAGTGTCTAGCAGTAGTCTAGCAGTGTCTAGCAGTAGTCTAGCAGTGTCTAGCAGTGTCTAGCAGTAGTCTAGCAGTGTCTAGCAGTGTCTAGCAGTGTCTAGCAGTAGTCTAGCAGTGTCTAGCAGTGTCTAGCAGTGTCTAGCAGTGTCTAGCAGTGTCTAGCAGTGTCTAGAGTAGTCTAGTGTCTAGCAGTAGTCTAGCAGTGTCTAGCAGTAGTCTAGCAGTGTCTAGCAGTGTCTAGCAGTGTCTAGCAGTAGTCTAGCAGTGTCTAGCAGTAGTCTAGCAGTGTCTAACAGTAGTCTAGCAGTGTCTAGCAGTAGTAGTCTAGCAGTGTCTAGCAGTAGTCGACCATCAAACTGGTCGTCAGGTTTCTCTGATGTGTCTTAGCCATGATGGCTGTCTTGGTAAAATTGTTCACCTGTTTATCACTTCGAGGGAAAAAAAATCAAGGTGAGAATGGAGAAAATTAATTTTGAGAGACATCCGACATCTCAGTAGATGATACGTTGTCAATAGTTCTTCTGCAATAACAGACTCGACTACAGAATCGGACACCAACTTTCCCCTCATCTCTATGGGTTCATGAAAGAAAAAAGTGCAGAATTGTATTTCCATTTTTCTCACTGAACACCTCTGCTGGTTTTACCACATTTCTTGATCTAAAAATCTGCATTTGATATCGCAAACAGAACCGTTATGCTATATGTGTTAAATGAACTAGTTAAAATTGAATATTGGTGGTACCCTACTAAGTTGGCTTTAGAAACGAGTCTAAAGAAAATATTCCTAGGTACACCACAGGGAAGAGTTCTCAGTCCCATGATATTTAATGTTCTGATTAATGCTCTCCTAAATTATCCACCTGCCTCTCCTACCTGCCTCTCCTACCTGCCTCTCCTACCTGCCTCTCCTACCTGCCTCTCTTAAACATTCACCCAGGTCTGGTTACCTTCTTTATTAATGACTGTAGAAGAAATCACTACGCATAACTGGCACAGCTACACAGGAGTGCTCACCTGAGACCACTCCTGTGTAATGAACCGAAAGAGAAGTCTAAATAACCTACTGATGACTCAACTAACCTCAGTTAAACCTCTGGATTAGTAACTCAGGATAACTCAATAAAGTCCGTACATTGCTGGGTTTGACTTCTTACACAGTATGCGTGCGTCATCGAGGACTTTATAAGTAAGATTATTTAGGGACAGGTAGACATGAGTACAATTATCATACATAGTGTAAATTACCTAGCATAACCCAGAAAAGTCAGGCCTCATCATATCTTCATGTAAAACAAAAATATCGACAAGCAAACGACATCCCCCACCCATCTGTTTGCAGGGTGAAAACATCAGCTATATTAAATCTTACAGATACCTTGACATAGACGTACCCTTCGGTAAATCCACCATACCGCAACTCAGTAAGAAATGCAAAGATAGATTAAATGCTCTCAAAGCTGTTGTTGGACAACCCCAAACTAATGTGAGAATATTGAGAATGATATACATAGCCTATATTACGTCCTTAATTGATTATGCTGAGCCCATGTTGATATTAGCTAGGGAAAGTTCTCTCCGACCCTTGGAGTTAATGTAAAATAAAGCCCTCAGAATTATTCTTGGATGTTCTAAAGCTACCAAGGTTCTTAATATGAGAAAGGAGCTTGGTGTCTCTAGTATCAGTGATAGGATTATTGAGATTAACACTGTACTTGGTATTAGAATGTTAAAAAATGAACCAGACACTGTCACAATGAATCTTACTAAATGTCTAGAAGTAAATACACACAGATCTAAATGGATTGTGAAAACATGTAATTATATTAAGTTTTACAACCTGCATGAGCTGTATCACTGTAGACAACAAGAGCATTTCACCCCTCCATGGAAGATGTGTTCATTTAATATCACATACCTGCAAGCCCCTCCCAAGAAGCTCATCAATAGTAATACCTTAAATCATTTGCAAAGGCAACTGCTCAGGAAGAAATTTCTTGTTTAACTGTTAGTAATAATTTATCAGAAGTTATATACACTGATGGATCTAAACAGGAATCTTCTGGTACGGCTGCATCTGCTCTTGTTGCCACCTCCCTAGTTAAGAACGATAAGAACTTTGTTGAGTTAGGCATAAGAATTAACAACTGGGCGTCTACACTGCAAACTGAATTGATTGCCATCCTAATGGCGCTAAAGCTGACTTATGACAATGAGCTTGACTTTATAATTATTACTGATTCTGTGTCGTCACTGAAGGATCTTGACTCACCTAATGACTCTAACAACATGTTCATTGAAGCCAGGTACAGATACTCAAAAATCCTGGAAAAGGGAATGTATGTACAATTGTTATGGATTCCATCACACACACTGTATTACTCCTTCATGATAAAGTTGACATGTTAGCCAAGAAGATCACCCTGAAGGAGAATGAAGAATATAACTCTGGTGTATCTGTGTCTAGCATTAGGAATACTATTAGGAGAGAAGTAAATAAGGAAAATAAATAAGTATGCAGAAAAGTATGTTTATGAAGCAACTTGCAATGTGAACAGACTGACTGATGTTGTAGTGGCCAGGCTTAGGCTTGGCTACAAGTACTTCTGGCAGTCTGGCAGACACACAGATGATGATTAAACCAAATGCAAAGTATGTGGCCATACCTATGGTCACTGTCTTGAACACTATGTGCTTAATTGTCCACTTACTGAGGAATATAGACATAGACAGTATAATAACCTATGTGACTTGTCAAGATATCTTATTAATGAAAATAAAGTACCAGATTAATAAAGCAAATTTCCTAAAATTTCTTGTAACAGATAAGTGAATTGTAGATATAAATCCAAATGTACACCTGTTAACCCTTTTGGGGCCTAGTTCCTAGGTCTTTTGTGTATCCGTATACTCTTGCACTGCTGTCCATAGGATGGATATGGTGTGCACAATAAACTAGCCACTTCGGCGGCAAAATCTAAAATCTGCAATATTTCTGTAAATCGTCACTATGATAACTGCTCAAGAAACCTGCACAAGTGTTTTTAAATGCCACTCATGCTCTCAGCTCAGCATCTCCGAGATTTTCATCAAAATGACGATCATATAGTAGCTTCCCAGTTTGAGGCCTTAGGAGGAGACCTTCCTTCAGTTTGGCGTCACTAACTTTTGGAAACTTTTCTATCAGAGAGGCAAACCCTTCACCTTCTTTGTTCAAGACTTTGACGAAGTCTTTAATGAGATCTAGCTTGACGTGTAAAGGAGGAAGAAGTACGTCCTTTGGATAGACTAATGGCCTGTGTTGATCGTTCTTCTGGTCTGCCTCATACGAATCTTGAGGAAGCCACCTACGTTGAATGTAGTGTTGCTTATGTATCACGAATGTTCCACAGGCACAGGAAACAGCAGTACTCTGTAAATCCACCTTGCAGTTCCGGTAATAAACCTATTACTTTTAGGTCACCACAGACTTTCTATCAAAACTTCTCATGTTCGGCAGAGTGACAAGTTTTTGCATTATTTCACGTGTTTCTTTCGAGTCTCTAGCGAAAGCTAAAGGCGGACTTGGTAGTGTTGCTGTTGTCAACACTGTCTTCACACTTGTTTTGCTGGAATCAATAATCAAACGGCACACTGCAGGATCATAATGTTTACCAAAACAGTAACATATTGATTCGTCCAATTTAAAGTAACTTTCCAGGCTTTTCTATCGCTTTCTGAACAAACTGATCCTTGCGTCTGGGTGCAGTCAATATTACTGGCGCTACCAAGTAATTCTGACGGTTTCTTGAATAAACTAACATCTCTTACAAGATCGTTAATAAGGTGTATCCAAGTCACTGTATATGTGGTTTCTTGTTGTTGACTCCAGCTGCTTCAAACTCTATATCTGAGTCAGCGGCCTCTTCACCATCATCCAGGATGGTTGCCTCTTCACCATCATCCAGGATGGTTGCCTCTTCATCATCATCCAGGATGGTTGCCTCTTCACCATCATCCAGGATGGTTGCCTCTTCACCATCATCCAGGATGGTTGCCTCTTCATCATCATCCAGGATGGTTGCCTCTTCACCATCATCCAGGATAGTTGCCTCTTCACCATCATCCAGGATGGTTGCCTCTTCATCATCATCCAGGATGGTTGCCTCTTCACCATCATCCAGGATGGTTGCCTCTTCATCATCATCCAGGATGGTTGCCTCTTCACCATCATCCAGGATGGTTGCCTCTTCACCATCATCCAGGATGGTTGCCTCTTCGCCATCATCCAGGATGGTTGCCTCTTCACCATCATCCAGGATGGTTGCCTCTTCATCATCATCCAGGATGGTTGCCTCTTCACCATCATCCAGGATGGTTGCCTCTTCATCATCATCCAGGATGGTTGCCTCTTCACCATCATCCAGGATGGTTGCCTCTTCATCATCATCCAGGATGGTTGCCTCTTCACCATCATCCAGGATGGTTGCCTCTTCACCATCATCCAGGAAGGTTGCCTCTTCATCATCATCCAGGATGGTTGCCTCTTCACCATCATCCAGGATGGTTGCCTCTTCATCATCATCCAGGATGGTTGCCTCTTCACCATCATTCAGGATGGTTGCCTCTTCACCATCATCCAGGATGGTTGCCTCTTCACCATCATCCAGGATGGTTGCCTCTTCACCATCATCCAGGATGGTTGCCTCTTCACCATCATCCAGGATGGTTGCCTCTTCACCATCATCCAGGATGGTTGCCTCCTCATCATCATCCAGGATGGTTGCCTCTTCACTATCATCCAGGATAGTTGCCTCTTCACCATCATCCAGGATGGTTGCCTCTTCACCATCATCCAGGATGGTTGCCTCTTCACCATCATCCAGGATGGTTGCCTCTTCACCATCATCCAGGATGGTTGCCTCTTCACCATCATCCTGGATGGTTGCCTCTTCACCATCATCCAGGATGGTTGCCTCTTCACCATCATCCAGGATGGTTGCCTCTTCACCATCATCCAGGATGGTTGCCTCTTCACCATCATCCAGGATGGTTGCCTCTTCACCATCATCCAGGATGGTTGCCTCTTCACCATCATCCAGGATGGTTGCCTCTTCATCATCATCCAGGATGGTTGCCTCTTCACCATCATCCAGGATGGTTGCCTCTTCACCATCATCCAGGATGGTTGCCTCTTCACCATCATCCAGGATGGTTGCCTCTTCATCATCATCCAGGATGGTTGCCTCTTCACCATCATCCAGGATGGTTGCCTCTTCACCATCATCCAGGATGATTGCCTCTTCACCATCATCCAGGATGATTGCCTCTTCACCATCATCCAGGATGGTTGCCTCTTCACCATCATCCAGGATGGTTGCCTTTCACCATCATCGGATGGTTGCCTTTCACCATCATCCAGGATGGTTGCCTCTTCACTATCATCCAGGATGGTTGCCTCTTCACCATCATCCAGGATGGTTGCCTCTTCACCATCATCCAGGATGGTTGCCTCTTCACAATCATCCAGGATGGTTGCCTCTTCACCATCATCCAGGATGGTTGCCTCTTCACCATCATCCAGGATGGTTGCCTCTTCACCATCATCCAGGATGGTTGCCTCTTCACCATCATCCAGGATGGTTGCCTCTTCACCATCATCCAGGATGGTTGCCTTTTCACCATCATCCAGGATGGTTGCCTCTTCACCATCATCCAGGATGGTTGCCTCTTCACCATCATCCAGGATGGTTGCCTCTTCACCATCATCCTGGATGGTTGTACTGGAACTGCGAGATCATGTGAATATTTCATTAGAATGAATGCGAAAGGAAGATCTGATACGTTATTTTGGATTTATTTTTGCTAAAAGTCTTGACACTCTTGTAAAACAGAAATAACAATTCATGGTATGATTGATTCTTTGGTTCCTCCACACCATCGGGACTACAAATGGCACGCATGACTTCCTTCCAGTAAGCCACTCACGTCAGGAGTGGCAACACGTCACACAAGAGTGATGCGGTGCCCACGACATGTCCTCATCTCCCACCTTCACATCAAAAGCAGTTTAAAATAATCTCTTATCACAAGAGGCTCGATGCTTCGTTTTTGTGCGAATAAAACTGTCATATTTAAAACCACAAATGACTGTGGTTACAACAACCACGAGTCAGTGTAGGATTATAACTGGACAGTAGAATGAAAAAAAGAGAAAACATATAATTCATTGGTGATACAACAATCTCATAAATTCACAAAAATCGCAGACAAAACCATAAATCGTCTCCCATAAAATGACCAAGCACTCAGTAGGCAATGACATAGTTGAAAAGTAATCGGGGTGAGGATGGCTTTCTATTTCACAGAAACTCTCCGCGTTGGAGTAAAACTAACTTCAGATTTGAATTCAGCGTCCCCAAATTAGTTAGAAAACATATGTTTTTAAACGTGAACTGAAACTTTTTTTTTTTTTTTGCATTTGTATATAGAAGCTGGACTGAGAAGAAATCACAATTTACTGCATCAGAATTACTGCAGCAGCGCTAAAACTGAAGGACACAGCAGAAGTACAGCCAGATGTCTACAGCAGAGCTACAGCAGGAGTAAAGTAAGACTACAAAAAAGATAACAGCAGAACTACAACAAGAAGATAAGAAAGAAGTATAAAAGGAGGCTACAACAGTAATATGCCTAACAGGAAGACTACGGCAGCACTAGAGCAGGACAACAGCAGGAGCACACAGCGAAAGATCAGCGGAATCCCTTCGTCAGCACCTCACCAGAAGGACAAGAAGTAAAGGACCAAGAACAGGTAGAATTTTCATTCACAGATTCAAAACATTGGCGAGACTTGTGAGTGTGTGGGGGGGGGTGGAGGAGGGGGTTGAGGAGGGGGTGGAGGAGGGGGAAGGGTTGAAGGAAGCAATTATCTAAATGCCTGGGGACATTAGAAGCCTCGCCACTCCGCCGCCAGAGTGCCTCTCTGCGAAGTAGGTGCTATTTGGAAGATAATAAAATCTGGGGGAATTAGATGTGGAGTTGGCGGTGTCCACTAAAGTAGCGAGGGCGGTGGTGGGCGGCGGAACTAAAACAATTAGAGTGGCCGTAAGTTTGAGTTAGCGTGAGAGACACTCAATTACCAGCCACTCAGGAGACTGCAAGCCATCTTGACCAGTGCTGTGATGCTGCTGTGTTGTCTCACTTAACCTGCCTCTCTCTCTCTCTCTCTCTCTCTCTCTCTCTCTCTCTCTCTCTCTCTCTCTCTTGCGACAAGTTGGGTACTGACATCTCTCTCTCTCATCTGGAGATGATGTGGGTGGTGCAGATGTTACGGTGGTGATTTTGGGAGTGGTGGGGAGTTTAGCGTAGTGGAAATTTGGGGTGGTTGAGATGTTGGGAATGGTGGAGGTGTTGGAAACGGTGGAGATGTTGAAAGTGGTGGAGATGTTGGAAGTGGTGGAGATGTTGGAAGTGGTGTTAATGTTGGAAACGGTGGAGATGTTGGAAGTGGTGGAGCTGTTTGTGTGGAAGAGATGTTGGGAGCGGTGGAGATGTTAGGAGTGGTGGGGATGTTGGGAGTGGTGGAGATGTCAAGGGTTATTATGTAGAGGATGGTGGAGACGTATCGCTGGTGGTGTACATATATAGGGGTGGTGGAGACGTTGGGGGTTGTGGAGATTATAAAGTGGTGATGTTGGGGGTGATGTTAAGGGTGGTGGAGATTTTGGGGTGGTGATGTGGGTGGTGGAGATGTTGGGGTGGTGATGTGGGTGGTGGAGATGTTGGGGTGGTGATGTGGGTGGTGGAGATGTTATTGTCTTGGAGATAATGTTATTGGTGGAGGTGGAATGGTGGAGATGATGCGAGTGCTGGAGATGTTAGGGTAGTGGAAATATTGGGGGTGGTGGAGATACTGGAGTGATGGAGATGTTTGGATGGTGAGGATGTTAGGGGCGGTGATTGCGGGGGTGGTGGGAATGTTGGCGTTGTGGAAATAGTGGAGTGGCGATGTTGGGGATGATGTTGGGGAGATAAAGGTGATGAGATGGTGGTGATGATGTGGGTGGTGATGATGTGGGGGATGTGTATAGTGATGCTGTTGATGACGGAGATGTAGGCACTGAAAACGTTGTAGACAGGGATGTTTTTGGATGGTGATGTTGGGGTGGAGATGTTGGGGTGGAGATGTTGGGGTGGAGATGTTGGGGTGGAGATGTTGGGGTGGAGATGTTGGGGTGGAGATGTTGGGGTGGAGATGTTGGGGTGGAGATGTTGGGGTGGAGATGTTGGGGTGGAGATGGGGTGGAGACGTTGGGGTGGAGACGTTGGGGTGGAGACGTTGGGGTGGAGATGTTGGGGTGGAGATGTTGGGGTGGAGATGTTGGGGTGGAGATGTTAGGGGGGAGATGGGAGATGTTGGGGTGGAGATGTTGGGGTGGAGATGGGGTGGAGACGTTGGGGTGGAGACGTTGGGGTGGAGACGTTGGGGTGGAGATGTTGGGGTGGAGATGTTGGGGTGGAGATGTTGGGGTGGAGATGTTGGGGTGGAGATGTTGGGGTGGACATGTTGGGGTGGAGATGTTGGGGTGGAGATGTTGGGGTGGAGATGTTGGGGTGGAGAAGTTGGGGTGGAGATGTTAGGGTGGAGATGTTGGGGTGGAGATGTTGGGGTGGAGATGGGGTGGAGACGTTGGGGTTGGGGTGGAGACGTTGGGGTGGAGATGTTGGGGTGGAGATGTTGGGGTGGAGATGTTGGGGTGGAGATGTTGGGGTGGAGATGTTGGGGTGGAGATGTTGGGGTGGAGATGTTGGGGTGGAGATGTTGGGGTGGAGACGTTGGGGTGTAGACGTTGTGGTGGAGACGTTGGTGTGGATATGTTGGGGTGGAGACATTGGGGTAGTGATGTTGGGGTTGGTGGAAATTTTAGGAGGGAGATGGTGAGGTGGTGATATTGGGGTGGTGATGTTGGGGTGGAGATGATGGGGTGGAGATGTTGGGGTAATGAAATTGGAGTGGTGGAGATGTTAGGAGTGGTGGTTATGTTAGGGGTTGTGGGGATGTTGGGGTGTTGGAGATGTTAGGGGTTGTGGAGACGTTGGGGTGATGGTGATGTTAAGGTGTTGGAGTATAATCTTAAAGGTAAAATAATTTTTCACACAATTACAGAATGTGTTCTTAATCAAACGAGAAATTTGTCATAATTTTTTAGATATGGACAAACGAATGTACTCACCTAATTGTGGTTGCAGGGGACGAGACTCAGCTCCTGTGTGTGTGTGTGTGTGTGTGTGTGTGTGTATGTTTGTGTGTGTGTGTGTATGTATGTGTGTATGTGTGTGTGTGTATGTGTGTGTGTGTGTGTGTGTGTACTCACCTAGTTGTACTCACCTAGTTGTGGTTGCAGGGGTCGAGTCATAGCTCCTGGCCCCGCCTCTTCACTGGCCGCTACTGGGTCACTCTCCCTGCGCCATGAGCTTTTTCATACCTCTTCTTAAAGCTATGTATGGAGCCTGCCTCCACTACGTCACTTCCTAAACTATTCCACTTCCCGACCACTCTGTGACTGAAGAAATACTTCCTAACATCTCTGTGATTCATCTGAGTCTTCAACTTCCAACTGTGTCCCCTTGTTGCTGTGTCCCATCTCTGGAACATTCTGTCTCTGTCCACTTTGTCAATTCCTCTCAGTATCCTATATGTTGTTATCATGTCCCCCCTATCTCTCCTGTCCTCCAGTGTCGTCAGGTCGATTTTCCTTAACCTCTCCTCGTAGGACATACCCCTTAGCTCCGGGACTAGTCTTGTTGCAAACCTTTGCACTTTCTCGAGCTTCTTCACGTGCTTGGCTAGGTGTGGGTTCCAAACTGGTGCTGCATACTCCAGTATGGGCCTAACGTACACAGTGTACAGGGTCCTGAACGATTCTTTATTAAGATGTCGGAATGCTGTTCTTAGGTTTGCTAGGCGCCCATATGCTGCAGCAGTTATTTGGTTGATGTGCGCCTCAGGAGATGTACCTGGTGTTATACTCACCCCAAGGTCTTTTTCTTTGATTGAGGTTTGCAGTCTCTGGCCCCCTAGGCTGTACTCCGTCTGCGGTCTTCTTTGCCCTTCCTCAATCTTCATGACTTTGCACTTGGTGGGGTTGAACTTCAGGAGCCAATTGCTGTCCAGATCCCTTTGTAGTTCTGCCTGGTCCTGGTCCTGGTGCCTGGTGTGTGTGTATGTGTTAGTTACCATTTTGTCCTAGGCACATGTCGATTAGACACTAGGGCTGTTGTATGTATGTATGTGTGTATGTAAGGAAACACTTCGAAATGTTTCGGCCCCGCCGGGAATTGAACCCGGGCCCTCCGTGCGTGAAGCAAGAGCGCTAGCCACCATGCCATCGGGGCGTATGTGTGTGTGTGTGTGTGTGTGTGTGTATGTGTGTATGTGTGTGTGTATGTGTGTGTGTATGTGTGTGTGTATGTGTGTGTATGTGTGTGTGTGTATGTGTGTGTATGTGTGTGTGTATGTGTGTGTATGTGTGTATGTGTGTGTGTGTATGTGTGTGTGTATGTGTGTGTGTGTGTATGTGTGTGTATGTGTGTGTGTGTGTATGAGGTAGGGTTCTGGAGTCACAGTGATGTAGTGGGGGGGGGGTGAGTTTACCTCAGTGCTCCTTCCTTCTTGTTACTTTTTTTTTATATTTTGAGCTCATGGCCTGAAATGTTTAATCTGAATTGTCTTTTCATTTTATTATTAGTTGTATATAATATATTTAGAGATTTGACTTATTTGCAATTTACCGTTTTTTAGGAAAAGCTGTTGCTATGGCTTATAACTGGAGCAGTTGGCTTCCTACAGCGTGAAGCTTTACTATTATTTATTATTGAAAGTATGGAGGAGTTGTGACCCTCTCTGAGTGAGGTGACACCTCAGTGTTTAACATGTGCTTCTCTTGGCTCCTCTTCCTGCTCCTCTGAACATGTTTTTTAATGTGATTTTTATATATATTTAAAATCACGCGTTTTATTACAATTTCTATCATATATATATATATATATACATATATATAAATAAATAAATATATATATATATATATATATATATATATATATATATATATATATATATATATATATATATATATATATATATATATATATATATATATATATATATATAAGAGAGAGAGAGAGAGAGAGATACATATAATAATAGAGTTACATACAATAAATATTAACAATTGTAAGTAATATTAAGTTTGAAGAAAACCTTTGTTCATTAACTTTTAACTTTCACCATTTCTGTCTCTTCCTCTCGATTCACATTCCCTTATCTTTTCCTCTTCCTCTCAGTTCTCCTATCATCTCAATCTTTCACCCCTTTACTCTCTCACCACCCCTCCCTCTCTCATCCTTCACTCCCTCACCCTCCTTCATCCCACCCTCCCTTTACCGCTCTATGTCTCCCCGACGACTTTATTTAAAAGAATTTGGACCATTAAACAGATTTATGGTATTTTCTCCCTCTCTCTCTGTGTCTTGTAATTATCTCAACATCTCTTAGTTTATGTCAGGCAGCATTGTTTCCTGTGACGGAATACTACTTACACTTATAAAGTGGGGAGGTGTGGGTAGGGGAGGGGTGGGAGGGGTAGGACGACTGTGGAGGTGGGAATCGAAGGTAGGGAGTAGATGTTCGTCTGCAGGTGAGGAAATCTTTGGAGGATTCAGTTACCAAATGTAAGCTTTCAGAGGCAGTATCTGTCTGCAGTGACAACACCATCGAAAGCTCACCGCCGCCACGACCCAAGGAAACTTTAACCTGACGTGGCTCTAATTGTACCCTGGCATAACGAGCTCCAACGAGAATGTTATTGGAAAAGACACGATTGATCGTCTCCCCGTGCCTGTGTCTTCATTGTTAACGTTGTCCAAAATTTTCCCCAGGCATTGGAGACGCACAAGGTCAACGTCGTCTTCGATCCTGAAGGAGTAAAAGGTTAATAAAGTACGAGAGATGTGTTTGAACACTTCGAGTTGCAACACCGGTTGACACAGGGAAATATGTCATTCTTCGAACAGTTACCAGGGTGCGACTTTCTTCACCTCTGTTGTCTACATTACATCCTTAACGGAGAGCTGGAGCAGCATTCAGTGGGTGTTTCCTCAGCGCTGGAAGTTTTCCTCTTCTAACGTTACCAAAAACCGTTACCATGATCGGTTTGAAGATCATGGCACACGAAGCCATTTCCAGCATCAAGGAGAAACTTGTGAATTTCAACTCGTTATTGTTGGAGGTCCAGCCGCGCACTGATTACTGTGAACTACTGGACCTCATCTTGTTCTTGTTTTGGCACTCCACCACCACCTTGTGTAGCTTGTAGAAATTTCGCTCCCTGTTTTCTATAACGGCGCGGTAAAAAAAGCCTTCGTGACCTTTGCATCTTTGCAAGACCTTGTCAAGGCTTGGGCGATAGCCTCTCTCTGTCAGAGCGACACAGGAAGACATGAACTTTCTCCAGTCCTTAATGGAAATAAGTCAAGCTGTCTGACTTTTTTGGGTTATCCTAGGTTTTTACACATATGCTGCTATGTATGATAATCTATGTAACTGTATTTGTGAATACCTGAATAAACTTACTTACACAACCAACGCTACTTTTTCCAAAGTGACATCGCTAACGACACTGACTATCTATGGCACTTGTCAGAGGAAATGCTTGGCCACCCCTGTTGACGACGATGTCACTAACGATACTAAAAATAGAATGATAAAGTCCCTGTCAGACGATGACAACGATGAAGGTCCTCCAAAACGAGTGAATGTTTTTCCTGGGTCGCTTTGCAAGACAGATGTCGCCGATTTTAAGACCAAGAACATAAGGTCTCTTCCCATAAAAGTCCGCCTCCTCCAAGGCTTCCTGCAAATCCCAGCGTCACAATGGTATGAAAATAAAGACTACAAAGTAGCTCATCCTACAGCAAAAATTCTGGCAGTCATAAATATCCACACCGAACGTGGATTTCCATTGGTTAATGATTTTAAAGGTTGCCTGACGACGAACGAAGAGCAGCTCAAATTTGGCCTCCAGATGGTTGTTGACCTGCGCAAGCGACACCTTCATGCCCTCAAACGATACCCTCATGACCTCAAACGATACCCTCATGACCTCAAACGATACCTTCATGCCCTCAAGCGATACCCTCGTGTCCTCAAGCGATACCTTCGTGCCCTCAAGCGGAACCTTCAGGAGGATGCTGAGTGCTCATTGACGTTTCCTGTAACTTTACTATGTTGCTTAGATTAATAAAATTGGTTAATAAAAACTAAATGTTTCTAGTCGAGATGTCACACACTTAATAGCCCTACCATTAAGCTTTTCTATTTGAGGGAACTCATGCAATTCATGCCAAGTTTCAACTGAACAATGAAGAGTCTTCCAGCGTTGTTCATCATCCGTGTTATACAGTGAAAATTCAAGGACCTTGAGGGACACTTAACTTTCAAAATATTTTAATAAAAATTTCTGCACAGTTAAATCAAACAGACGTTTTTGAGGAGGGTTAGATCAAATACAGTGGAACCTCGGTACTCGAACACCTCTGTTCTCGAACTCTTTGTTTGGTAAAAAAAATTCGCTCGGTATTCGACCGAGCGTGTGCGTCAGTCTCCCGCAGTTGTCACTCAGTCCAAAACTCCGCTAAACTTCACTGTAAACTATTTCGTGTTTCTTCGCATTTTTTTTTTTATTTGTATAAATAAGTCACCATGAGGCCTAAAAAGATTAATGATAACAGTCAACCAAAAAGAAAATTGTTTAGTGTGTGTTTGCCCTGATGTAAACACCGCCTCTGCCTCTCTATATAATATGGCTTTTATTATTAATTTCGGCGTCTTTATTGTGCTTCTAGGTTATCTATCGTGTTTCTGATACCAAGTTGGAATAAATGTGATAGATAGATAACCTTTATTACTAATATTATCGTAATAGCACAACATTGTATATATTGAACATCAGCAAAAATCGAAAATTTCCGCTACTTTGAGCTCAATTTCAAGGTACTTTTATTCTGTAAACCATTCAAAATCATCTATATTACTGTAATATATTTTTTATTTTATGAAATGAGACAAAGAAAACGAGAATACAATCATAAATACCATACAAAAATACACCGCAAAGTCGCTGTAAGTGTATTTTTGGGGTTCTGAAACGGATTAATAAAATTTACATTATTCCTTATGGGAAAAATTCATTCGGAACTCGAACAGATCGGCACTCGAACAGCCTTCTGGAACGAATTAAGTTCGAGTACCGAGGTTCCACTGTATATTGTTTCCACGTTTATGAAGAAGCTTCAGCACCCGAGGCAAAGTGTTAGGTACCTACCTTGAGTCTACCTGGAGGGTATTCCGGGGATCAACGCCCCCGCGGCCCAGTCCACGACCAGGCCTCCCGGTGGATCAGGGCCTGATCAACCAGGCTGTTACTGTTGACCGCACGTAGTCCAACTTACGAACCACAGCCCGGCTGGTCCGGCACCGACTTTAAGTATCTGTCCAGCTCCCTCTTGAAGGCAGCCAGGGGCTTATTGGTAATTCCTCTTATGCATGGTGGAAAGCTGTTGAACAGTCTTGGGCCCCGGACACTTATGGTGTTTTCTCTTAGTGTTTTCTCTTACTTTTCATTGGGGGTATTTTGCATCGCCTGCCCAGTTTTTTACTTTCGTAGGGAGTGATTTCTGTGTGCAGATTCGTGACCATTTCTTCTAGGATTTTCCAAGTGTAGATTATGATATATCTCTCTCGCCTGCGTTCCAGCGAGTACAAGTCAAGTGTTTCCAAGCGTTCCCAGTAGTTGAGGTGTTTGATGGAACTTATATGTGCAGTAAAGGTTCTCTGTACATTCTCTAGATCTGCAATTTCACCTGCCTTGAATGGAGATGTTAATGTACAGCAGTATTCCTGCCTAGAGAGAACAAGTGATTTGTAAAGGATCATCATTGGCTTGGCTTCTCTTGTTTTGAACTTTCTCATTATCCATCCTATCGTTTTCTTTGCAGTTGTGATCGTGGCACTGTTGTGATCCTTGAAAGTGAGATCCTCAGACATTACCTCTCCCAGGTCCCTCACATTATTTTTCCGCTCTATTGTATGATCAGAGTTTGTAGTATACTCAGTTCTAGTTATTATCTCCTCCAGTTTTCCATAACGGAGTAGTTGGAATTTGAACATGATATTGTTTTCCGTTGCCCATTGGAAAACTTGGTTTAAATATTCTTGGAGGTTATTCGTGTTCTCAATAGATGACAGTCTCATGCAGATCCTAGTATCGTCTGCAAAGGATGACACGGTGCTGTGGATTACATCTCTGTCTATGTCTGATATGAGGATGAGGAACAGGATGGGGGCGAGTACTGTGCCTTATGGAACAGAGCTTTTCACTATGGCAGCTTCCGATTTAACTCTGTTTACCACTACTCTTTGTGTTCGATTGGTTAGGAAGTTGAAGATCCATCTCCCCACTTTGTCAGTTATTTCTTTAGCACGTATTTTGTGTGTTATTACGCCATGATCGCACTTGTCAAAGGCTTTTGCAAAGTCTGTGTATTTTACATCTGCAATCTGTTTTTCTTCCAGTGCATCCAAGACCATATCATAGTGATCCAGTAGTTGTGAGAGGCAGGAGCGACCTGCCCTGAACCCATGTTGCCCTGGATTGTGCAGTTTTTGGGAATCCAAGTGGTTTGCAATCATGCTTCTTAGCACTCTTTCAAAGAATTTTATGATGTGGGACGTTAGAGCTATTGGTCTATAGTTCTTAGCTAGTGCTTTGCTGCCACCTTTATGGAGTGGGGCTATATCCGTTGTTTTTAGTGACTGTGGAATATCACCCATGTCTAAGCTACTTCTCCATAGTATACTTAGGGCACGTGAAAGGGGTTTCTTGCAGTTCTTAATGAACACAGAGTTCCTCTAGTCTAGGCCCGGGGCTGAGTGCATGGGCATGTTGTTAATGGCTTTTTCAAAGTCTATCGGAGTTAGGATAAAATCGGAAATCTGGAATACATTGATGGAGTTTTGAGGCTCATTCATAAAGAAATCCTTTGGATTGTCGATCTTCAGACTGATTAGTGGCTCACTAAACACAGAGTCGTACTGGGATTTCAGTATCTCACTCATTTCCTTGTTGTCATTTGTGTAAGTCCCATCTTGTCTTAGCAAGAGCCCGATACTTGATGTGGTATTTGCCTTGTTTTTGGCATATGAAAAGAAATATTTCGAATTTCTTTCAATTTCACTAATCGCTTTAAGCTCCTCCTGTCTCTCCTGGTTTCTGTAAGAGTCCTTTAACTTAAGTTCGATACTTTCCACTTCCCTGGTCAGCGCTTCCTTCCGTGTATCAGATAATCTAGCGTTCTTGAGGAGCTCAGTGATTCTTCGTCGTCTTCTGTTGAGGGAGCGTCTTTCTCTCTCCAGTTTACTCCTCCTCTTCTTCTTTCTTAGGGTAATATGCCTTGAACATACTTCAGCTGCCAGGAAGTTGATCCTTTCAAGGCACTGGTTTGGATCCATGTTATTTAAGATATCTTCCCATCATGTTTCATTTAAGACATGGTTTACCTGGTCCCAGTTGATGATCTTGTTGTTGAAGTTGTATTTGGTGAAGACACCTTCACAGATACGTGCATTTTGCTGATCAGGATCCCTGTGCATGTATGTCTGAACTTCGATTAGATTGTGATCGGAATTAGTTGTTTTTGATATTGTTGTCTCTTACCAGGTCCTCATTATTTGTGAAGATAAGGTCAAGTGTGTTTTCTAGTCTTGTTGGCTCCACTGTCTGCTGACTTAGGGTGTGTTTATCGCAGAGATTTAGTAGCTCATGTGTGTGTGACCTTTCATCTGCGCTGCCTCCAGGGATTGTTTCTGCTATAACATTATTAGCTACATTCTTCCATTTTGTATGTAAGATGTTTGGGGATGGAGCTGGAAGGCTTTCCAGACAGTAATCATTTTTCAGTAGCTGTTCCTTGAACTGTTGGGAGGTTGCATCTGGTGGCTTATATACAACCACGATGACACAGTCACATTCGAGGCAAAGTGTTAGGTACACTACCTCTGACACACTCTCCTTCCCTAGATGTAATGGTGAGTTGACTAGCGTGTGATTTATTATGCTGAGTGCAGTAGTGAGTTGACTAGTGTGTGGTAATAAGTGAGTACAGTAGCGAGTTGACTAGCTTGTAGTTTAGTAGAAATGGTCTTCTTTGTCGTGGTAACCCCGTTTTCTGTACGTTATATTACGTACACACTGCCTGAACATTATGACGCAGACCCTGAACGTTATGACGCAGACCCTGAACGTTACGACGCAGACCCTGAACGTTATAACGCAGACCCTGAACGTTTTAACGCAGACCCTGAGGGTTGTAAAGCAAACTCTGTCTTGTTATGATCCATTGAAGGTAATTCGAAGAGATCTGCTCTAAGACGTTACACCCACTGTGGGTGATGAAGACCCACTGTGGGTGATGAAGACCCACTGTGGGTGATGAAGACCCACTGTGGGTGATGAAGACCCATTGTGGATGATGAAGACCCACTGTGGGTGATGAGGACCCACTGTGGGTGATGAGGATGCACTGTGGGTGATGAGGATCCACTGTGGATGATGAGGACACTCTGTGGGTGATGAAGACCCACTGTGGGTGATGAAGACCCACTGTGGGTGATGAAGACCCACTGTGGGTGATGAAGACCCACTGTGGGTGATGAAGACCCACTGTGGGTGATGAAGACCCACTGTGGGTGATGAAGACCCACTGTGGGTGATGAAGACCCACTGTGGGTGATGAAGACCCACTGTGGGTGATGAAGACCCACTGTGGGTGATGAAGACCCACTGTGGATGATGAAGACCCACTGTGGGCGATGAAGACCCACTGTGGGTGATGAAGACCCACTGTGGGTGATGAGGATCCACTGTGGGTGATGAGGACGCACTGTGGGTGATGAAGACCCACTGTGGGTGATGAAGACCCACTGTGGATGATGAAGACCCACTGTGGATGATGAGCACCCACTGTGGGTGATGAAGACCCACTGTGGGTGATGAAGACCCACTGTGGGTGGGTCTTCATCACCACTTGAAGACAACAGGAGGCCTCCGCCCTCCTACTGGAAGTCTCCTCCTCTTCAGGATATCTTTTCCCCCTCAACAGAAAATATGTCCCTCCTTCAGGATACTTCTCTTTCTTCAAAAGACCTGTCTCTTCTTCAGAAAAATCTTTCCCTCCTTCAGATGATGATTCCTTCCTTCCTTCAGAAGATCTTTTCCCTCCCTCACAAGGTCTTTCCCTCCTTCACAAAGTCTTTCCCTCCTTCACAATGTCTTTAACTCCTTCACAATGTCTTTCCCTCCTTCACAAGGTCTTTCCCTCCTTCACAAGGTCTTTCCCTCCTTCACAAGGTCTTTCCCTCCTTCCCAAAGTCTCACTCTCCTTCACAAGGTTTTTCCATCCTTCACAATGTCTTTCCCTCCTTCACAAGGTCTTTCCCTCCTTCACAAGATCTTTCCCTCCTTCACAAGGTTTTTCCCTCCTTCACAAGGTCTTTACCTCCTTCACAAGGTCTCTCCCTCCTTCACAAGGTCTCTCCCTCCTTCACAAGGTCTCTCCCTCCTTCACAAGGTCTCTCCCTCCTTCACAAGGTCTTTTCCTCCTTCACAAGATCTTTCACTCCTTCACAAGGTCTCTCCCTCCTTCACAAGGTCTCTCCCTCATTCACAAGGTCTCTCCCTCCTTCACAAGGTCTCTCTCTCTCTCTCCTTCACAAGGTCTCTCCCTCCTTCACAAGGTCTCTCTCTCTCCTTCACAAGGTCTTTTCCTCCTTCACAAGATCTTTCCCTCCTTCACAAGGTCTCTCTCTCTCCTTCACAAGGTCTCTACCTCCTTGGCCCGCCTCTTCCTTCCTGCGGTGTCGCCTCCACGGCTGCCAGCCTCAAACTTCACTCCTCAAGTCCACGCTAAAACTTTATCTAGAAGAATTTGGTCCATTAGGCAGATTTATGATAGCGTGGAGAGGCTGGGCTGCAGCTGCTTCCCCTCACTGGTAAATAAGCCAGGCCAATTAATTGACTCGGTGTAAATAGGCGTCGTTAGTCTCAATTTTCCGCCGCTAGATGGCGCGCGCAGCTCTCAGCACGTCGCAACTTGTCGCTCCGCGCGAAGGGCTGGCTACCCTCGTACCCTGCCGCCCTCCCTTCCCCTACCATCACCCGTCTTCCTGCCTGCTTGCCTGTCTGCTTGCATGCTTGCCTCCTTGCCTGCCTATCTACTTGTCTGCCTGCTTGCCTGGGGCGTGTTGTTGTTGTGAAGGTCGGGAGGGGGCGGGGTACTTTCTACCTTACACTTTCTGCCTCACGCGGTTCTCCCGTCACCCAGAAGAGGGCTGGTTGTGGGGAGTGAAAGTGGTTTTGAGAAGGAGGGGCTTGAGTACCCAACGCATGTATTTGAGCGTGTTAGAGCAGAGTGAGGGCAAGAGCTTCCAATGATTTGGAGTGCTGTTGGAGTGTGAGCAAGACATCTGCTAAATGATTCGGACAAGACAATAGTCAGAGAGAGAGAGGGAGAGAGAGAAGACATAAATGAACTGAGGCCAACAATAATACAGTTCCTCCAGCCACTCACCGATCTGTACCAAACAAAACTCAACCAATGTACTCCTGCTAGTTAGAACCCACAAACATGAACCTTCCTGCTAGATAGAACCCACAAACATGAACCTTCCTGCTAGTTAGAACCCACAAACATGAACCTTCCTGCTAGTTAGAACCCACAAACATGAACCTTCCTGCTAGTTAGAACCCACAAACAGGGACCTTCCTTCTAGTTAGAACCCACAAACATGAACCTTCCTGCTAGTTAGAACCTACAAACAGGAATCTTCCTGCTAGTTAGATCCCACAAACATGAACCTTCCTTCTAGTTAAACGCCTACAAACAGGGACCTTCCTGCTAGTTAGAAACCACAAACATTAATCTTCCCGCTAGTTAGAACCCACAAACATGAACCTTCCTGCTAGTTAGAACCCACAAACATGAACCTTCCTGCTAGTTAGAACCCACAAACATGAACCTTCCTGCTAGTTAGATCCCACAAACATGAACCTTCCTGCTAGTTAGAACAAACAAGCAGACACCTTCCTGCTAGTTAAAACCCACAAACATGAACCTTCCTGCTAGTTAGAACCCACTAATAGTGACCTTCCTGCTAGTTACAACCCACAAACATGAACTTTCCTGCTAGTTAGAACCCATAAATAGGAACCTTCCTGTAAGAACCCACAAACATCAACCTTCCTGCTAGTTAAAACCCACAAACATGAACCTTCCTGCTAGTTAGAACCCACAAATAGTGACCTTCCTGCTAGTTACAACCCATAAACATGAACTTTCCTGCTAGTTGCAACACATAAACAGGAACCTTCCTGTAAGAACCCACAAACATCAACCTTCCTGCTAGTTAAAACCCACAAACATGAACCTTCCTGCTAGTTAGAACCCACAAACATGAATATTCCCGCTAGTTAGAACCCACAAACATGAACCTTCCTGCTAGTTAGAAACCACAAACATGAATCTTCCCACTAGTTAGAACCCACAAACATGAACCTTCCTGCTAGTTAGAACCCACAAACATGAACCTTCCTGCTAGTTAGAACCCACAAACATGAACCTTCCTGCTAGTTAGAACCCACAAACATGAACCTTCCTGCTAGTTAGAACCCACAAACATGAACCTTCCTGCTAGTTAGAACCCACAAATATGAACCTTCCTGCTAGTTAGAGCCCACAAACATGAACCCTGTAGCTAGTAAGAACCCACAAACATGAACCTTCCTGTTAGTTAGAACCCACAAACATGAACCTTCCTGTTAGTTAGAACCCACAAATTTGAACCTTCCTGCTAGTTATAGCCCACAAACATGAACCTTCCAGCTAGTAAGAACCCACAAACATGAACCTTCCTGTTAGTTAGAACCCACAAACATGAACCTTCCTGTTAGTTAGAACCCACAAACATGAACCTTTCTGCTAATTAGAACCCACAAATATGAACCTTTATTCTGTGACATGGATGGTAACATCCTTTGGTCCACCTTACCTGGTCCATCTAACCTGGTCCACCTTACCTGGTCCATCTAACCTGGTCCATCTTACCTGGTCCATCTAACCTGATCCATCTTACCTGGTCCATCTAACCTGGTCCATCTTACCTGGTCCATCGGACCTGGTGTACCTTACCTGGTCTACCTTACTGTTACGATCAGGGCCTTATCTCTGGGCCTGTCTGGCCCCCTCGTAACAAGATATTCAACTAAGGTTTGTTCTCTTCTCAGTAAGAGAAAATAATTTCAATTTAAAGGTATTGAAAGGGGAAATTGATCCAAACAAGGTAAAATTGTTATATTTAATATATATAAGGATTCACATAACTTAACATATGATCTAAAAATTCTCTTTTGCAATATATATAACGTCAATATATACTATCTTAAGACCCAAAGACTCATAAGTCTTCGTACAGTAAAAATCTCCTAATCTCTGCGAATACCAGCTATTGAGAACTCAATAGCTTGATCAAAGAAAACCAGGGACATAACAACAAAAGCCTCTTAAAGGTAGAATACTTGAACTCAGAAGTGAGCACATGACTATTGACAGTGAAAATCTACTCCTTGACAGGAGAGGGTGTGTGAACCTACTCCCTCTTGGGAGAGGGTGCGTGAACCTACTGACGAGTACCAATGTTTGGTAAACTGAAGTCATGTAGGTCACGTGACTTTAGGGGGAGACCGGCTAGTACCTAAACAGGTAACCGGGAGTCTAACCAGTGGTCTCCCACTACATGAACAGCACAGTAAAATGGTCTAACAAATACAATATAATACATTACCATTGCCAAACATATAAAATTAGAAGGTAACATCCTACCTAAGACATAGCTAAATCAAATAATAGTATAAAGTAAGACATTTTCGTTTTAGCTAATAACGGAAATATCTCAAATATACCATTATGATAATAAAATATACACAATATAAAATGTTGGGCAAGGGCATACCCGTAACACTTACCTGGTCCATCTAACCTGGTCCACCTTACCTGTTCTACCTTACCTCGTCCATCTAACCTGGTCTAGCTTGCCTGGTCCACCTTACCTGTTCTACCTTACCTCGTCCATCTAACCTGGTCTAGCTTGCCTGGTCCACCTTACCTGGTCTACCTTACCTGGTCCACCTTACCTGGTCTACCTTACCTAGTCCACCTTACCTGGCCCACCTTATCTGGTCCACCTTACCTGGTCTACCTTACCTGGTCCATCTAATCTGGCCCACCTAACCTGGTCCACCTTACGTGGTCTACCTTACCTGGTCCACCTCACCTGGTCCACCTCACCTGGTCTACCTTACCTGGTCCACCTTACCTGGTCCACCTTACCTGGTCTACCTTACCTGGTCCACCTCACCTGGTCTACCTTACCTGGTCCACTTTACCTGGTCCACCTTACCTGGTTCACTTTACCTGGTCCACCTTACCTGGTCCATCCAACCTGGTCCACCTCACCTGGTCTACCTTACCTGGTCCATCTTACCTTGTTGACCTTACCTGGTTCACCTTACCTGGTCCATCTAACCTGGTCCACCTTACCTGGTCTACCTAACCTGGCTCATTTAATTTGGTCCATATAACCTGGTCCACCTTATCTGGTCCACGCTTGTCAACATCATGTATCCATTAGAGCTCAAAACAGTCAGTTCCACGTTTGTATGTGTGTGTGTGTGTACTCACCTAATTGTGGTTGCAGGGGTCGAGACTCAGCTCCTGGACCCGTGTGTGTGTATGTGTGTGTACTCACCTAATTGTGGTTGCAGGGGTCGAGACTCAGCTCCTGGCCCCGTGTGTATGTGTGTGTGTGTGTGTGCGTGTACTCACCTAATTGTGGTTGCAGGGGTCGAGACTCAGCTCCTGGCCCCGTGTGTGTGTGTGAGTACCTGACTAGAACAGGGAAGGGGGGGGGGAAGGAGGACTACCTCAAAACCTAACTGGGTGTTTGAAACAGTCAGTGACAGAGTTACAGCTGGGAGACTGTAGACAGAACAGTGCAAAACAAGAGGGGTGAGTGAGGCAGTCAGGAGATAGCAGTTCTGGTGACAGTTACTCTTAGGATTCCCACAGCACATCTCGCCCACTAAAATCACTTTAATGACTGAGATAATCGTTAAGCATTCACCTGGTCACCCCACTGCTGCTTGTTGCTGTTCAATGACACTGCTGCGGTTTATTGCTGTTCAACGACACTGCTGCTGTTTGTTCAACACTACCGCTGCTACTGTTAAATGACACTGCTGCTGTTCAACGACAACTCTGCTGCTGATCAGCGACACTGCTGCTGCTGTTCAACGATACCGCTGCTAATGTTCAACGACACCTCTGTTGCTGTTCAACGACACCGCTACTGTTGTTCAATGACACAGATACTGTTGTTCAACGACACCGCTACTGTTGTTCAACGACACCCCTACTGTTGTTCAACGACACCGCTGCTGCTGTTCAACGACACTGCTGCTGTTGTTCAACGACACCGCTGCTATTGTTCAACGACACCGCTGCTGCTGTTCAACGACACTGCTGCTGTTGTTCAACGACACCGCTGCTATTGTTCAACAACACCGCTGCTATTGTTCAACGACACCGCTACTGTTCAATGAGCCTCCTGAGAGAACAGGCGACCCAAGAAGGGGGAAAAAAACTCATTTATTACTACTATCAAGTTACAACCCAATGAAAAGCCTCGTTAATCGCCGGCGTAAAGGAGAAGGGTTAACGAGCCCCGCAGGAGGAGGAGCACCTGAAAACGTCGTTACTTACTGGCGTTGCTGGCGTGAGGCTCGTTAATTGCTGTATTATGCTAAGGAGGAGGTTAGTGGGGGAGGGAGGGGAGGGGAGTGAAGGATGGAGGGAGGGAAGAAAGGAGGGAGGGAGGGAGTTAGAGATGGGAGGGAGGGAGAGAGGGAGGGAGTTAGAGATGGGAGGGAGGGAGAGAGGGAGGGAAGGGAGATTGGGACTCATTGTCAAGGGTCATGAATATGCAACGGTAGCAGTCTTGTCTTCTGGGACCACAACCACCACCCTTAACCCTCTACTCCCTCCCCCTCCCATCCCCTCTCCCTCCACCACAGCACCCCTCCACACCACCTCCACCACACCACCCCCACGATACCACCCTCACCATACCACCCCTCCACACCACCCTTCCACACCACCTCTCCACACCACCCCTCCACACCACCTTCACCACACCACCCCCACTACACCACCCTTCCACACCACTCTCTTCACATTACCTCCACACAACCCCTCCACACCACCCCTCCACACCACCTCCACCACACCACCCCCACTACACCACCCTTCCACACCACTCTCTTGACATTACCTCCACACAACCCCTCCACACCACCCCTCCATATCACCTCCTCCACACCACCCCTCCACACCTCCCTTCCACACCACCCTCCACATCACTCTTCCACACCCCCTCCACACCACTCTCTTCACATTACCTCCACACAACCCCTCCACACCACCCATCCACACCACCCCTCCACACCACCCCTCCACACCACCTCCACCACACCACCCCCACTACACCACCCTTCCACACCACTCCCTGCACATTACCTCCACACCACCCTTCCACAACACTCCCTCCACATTACCTCCACATCACGTCCTCCTCCACCTCCATGCACAGCACTTGAGACATCATCACGACTTTTGTCTGGAAAACTGTTAGTGAACGTGTTAGTGTTAACTGCTTGATGGTGGTGTTAACTGCTTGGTGGTGGTGTTAACTGCTTGGTGGTGGTGTTAACTGCTTGATGGTGGTGTTAACTGCTTGGTGGTGGTGTTAACTGCTTGGTGGTGGTGTTAACGCTTGTGGTGGTGTTAACTGCTTGTGGTGGTGTTAACTGCTTGATGGTGGTGTTAACTGCTTGGTGGTGGTGTTAACTGCTTGGTGGTGGTGTTAACTGCTTGGTGGTGGTGTTAACTGCTTGGTGGTGGTGTTAACTGCTTGGTGGTGGTGTTAACTGCTTGGTGGTGGTGTTAACTGCTTGATGGTGGTGTTAACTGCTTGGTGGTGGTGTTAACTGCTTGGTGGTGGTGTTAACTGCTTGGTGGTGGTGTTAACTGCTTGGTGGTGGTGTTAACTGCTTGGTGGTGGTGTTAACTGCTTGATGGTGGTGTTAACTGCTTGGGTGGTGTTAACTGCTTGATGGTGGTGTTAACTGCTTGTGGTGGTGTTAACTGCTTGGTGGTGGTGTTAACTGCTTGGTGGTGGTGTTAACTGCTTGGTGGTGGTGTTAACTGCTTGGTGGTGGTGTTAACTGCTTGATGGTGGTGTTAACTGCTTGGTGGTGGTGTTAACTGCTTGGTGGTGGTGTTAACTGCTTGGTGGTGGTGTTAACTGCTGGTGGTGGTGTTAACTGCTTGGTGGTGGTGTTAACTGCTTGATGGTGGTGTAACTGCTTGGTGGTGGTGTTAACTGCTTGGTGGTGGTGTTAGCTGCTTGGTGGTGGTGTTACTGCTTGGGGTGGTGTTAACTGCTTGGTGGTGGTGTTAACTGCTTGATGGTGGTGTTAACTGCTTGGTGGTGGTGTTAACTGCTTGCTGGTGGTGTTAACTGCTTGGTGGTGGTGTTAACTGCTTGGTGGTGGTGTTAACTGCTTGGTGGTGGTGTTAACTGCTTGGTGGTGGTGTTAACTGCTTGGTGGTGGTGTTAACTGCTTGGTGGTGGTGTTAACTGCTTGGTGGTGGTGTTAACTGCTTGATGGTGGTGTTAACTGCTTGGTGGTGGTGTTAACTGCTTGGTGGTGGTGTTAACTGCTTGGTGGTGGTGTTAACTGCTTGGTGGTGGTGTTAGCTGCTTGGTGGTGGTGTTAACTGCTTGGTGGTGGTGTTAACTGCTTGGTGGTGGTGTTAACTGCTTTATGGTGATGTTAATTGCTAGTTGTTGGTGTTAACTGCTTGATGGTGGTGTTAACTGCTTGGTGGTGGTGTTAGCTGCTTGGTGGTGGTGTTAACCGCTTTATGGTGATGTTAACTGGTTGGTGGTGGTGTTAACTGCTTGGTGTTGTGGTTAACTGCTTGATGTTGTTGTTAACCGCTTGGTGGTGGTGTTAACTGCTTGGTAGTGATGTTAACTGCTTGGTGGTGGTGTTAACCGCTTTGTGGTGGTGTTAACGGCTTGGTGGTGATGGTAACTGCTTGGTATGGTGTTAACTGCTTGGTGGTGATGTTAATTTAACTGCTTGGTGGTGGTGTTAACTGCCTGGTGTTATGATTAACTGCTTGGTGGTGTGGGGGTTAACTGATTGGTGTTGTTGTTAACTGTGTGGTGTTGTGATTAGCAAATTAGTGCTAATGTTAACTAATTAATATAGTAGCATTGCACACGTTGGCACGTTACACGAGCCAGGCACTGGTAGGGCACCTTACAGGAGCTAAGCACTGGTATAACATCTTACAGGAGCCAGGCACTGGTATGGCACCTTACAGAAGCTAGGCACTGGTATGGCACCTTACAGAAGCCAGGCACTGGTATAGCACCTTACAGAAGCCAGGCACTGGTATGACACTTTACAGGAGCCAGACATTAGTATGACACCTTAGAGGAGCCAGGCACTGGTATAGCACCTTACAGGAGCCAGGCACTGGTATAGCACCTTACAGGAGCCAGGCACGGGTATAGCACCTTACAGAAGCCAGACACTGTTATGGCACCTTACAGGAGTCAGGCACAGGTATGGCACTTAACAGGAGCCAGTCGACACTGGTATGGCTCCTTACAGAAACCAGACACTCGTATGGCACCTTACAGGAGCTAGGCACTGGTATGGCATCTTACAGAAGCCAGGCATTGGTATGGAACCTTAAAGGAGCCAGGCATTGGCATGACACCTTACATATGCCAGGCAATGGTATGGCACCTTACAGGAGCCAGGCACTGGTATAGCACCATACAGAAACCAGGCACTGGTATGGCACCTTACAGGAGGCAGGCACTCATATGGCACTTTACAGGAGGCAGGTACTGGTATTGCACCTTAGAGGAGCAAGGCACTCATATGGCACTTTACAGGAGTAAGGCACTGGTATGGCACCTTACAGGAGCCAGACACTGGTATGGTACCTTACAGGAGCCAGGCACTCGTATGGCACCTTACTGGAGCCAGGCACTCATATGGCATTTTACAGAAGCCAGGCATTGGTATGGCACCTTACAGGAGTCAGGCACTGGTATGGCACCTTACAGGAGCCAGGCACTGGTATGGCACCTTACAGAAGCCAGGCACTGTTATGGCATCTTACAGGAGACAGGCACTGGTATGGCACTTTACAGGGGCCAGGCACTGATATGACACCTTACAGAAGCCAGGCACTCGTATGGCACCTTACGGGAGCCCTTCACTGGTATGGCACCTTACAGGAGCCAGGCACTGGTATGGCACCTTACAGAAGCCAGGCACTGGTATGGCACCTTACAGGAGCCAGGCACTGTTATGGCACCTTACAGGAGCCATGCACTAGTATGGCACTGTTCATGGGCCAGGCACTAGTATGGCACCTTACAGAATCCTGGCACTCGTATGGCCCTTTCGGGAGCCAGGCACTGGTATGGCACATTACAGGAGCCAGGCACTGCTTTGGCATCTTGCCAGTGCCAGGCACAGAAATGACACCATATAATCCCTTTAAGCATCGTCTAATATTAGTCTAATATTCGTCTAATGCTCATCAAACGGAGTTAGAAATGTGAGGCAGAACCTGCCTCACATTTCTGGCGTCACAGCCAGGCCACGTAACGGTAACATTTCTGGCGTTACAGCCAGGCCACGTAACGGTAACATTTTTGGAGTCACAGCCAGGCCACGTAACGGTAATAGGCAAAAGTCACCACTAACTGCGCAACTAACATCAATAACAGTGGTTACCATCAACGCAAAAAAACACCGTCAACACCAGTCACCATCAACGGTACAACCAAAACCATCAACAGCAGTAATCATCAGTGGTGCTACTACCATCAACGGTACAACTACCATCAACAACAGTCGCAGAACAAATTGATTGGGCAATGAGATGAGACTGTTTGAATTAAGAAGACCATGAACAAGGGGAAACAAGAGTAAGGGGAACAACATCAAGGAGACACAGGAGTAAGAGGACCAGGATCAAGGAGACACATTTGTAAGGGAACCAGGAACAAGGGGACACAGATGTAAGGGGATCAGGAACAAGGAGACAGAGGTGTAAGGGGACCAGGATCAATGTAACACAGGTGTAAGGGAACCAGGAACAAGGGGACACAGATGTAAGGGGACCAGGAACAAGTGGACACAGGTGTAAGATGACCAGAATCAGGGGGGACTCAGGTGTAAGGGGACCAGGATCAAGGGGACACAGGTGTAAGGGGACCAGGATCAATGGAACTCAGGTGTAAGGGGACCAGGATCAAGGGGACACAGGTGTAAGGGGACCAAGATCAAGGGCACTCAGGTGTAAGGGGACCAGGATCAAGGGGACTCAGGTGTAAGGGGACCAAGATCAAGGGCACTCAGGTGTAAGGGGACAAGGAACAGAGGACCAAGATGAAGGTGACACGGGTGGAAGCTAAAGACATACGATTCATAGAGATGTAGGGAAATATTTAGTCTCAAGATGATTGAAAAGTGGAATGACTTGGATGAGGCAGCGGCGGCGGCGGTGGTGGTGGTGATGGTGGTGGTGGTGGTGGTGATGGTGGTGGTGGTGGTGATGGTGGTGGTGGTGGTGATAATAGTGGTGGTGGTGGTGGTGGTGGTGGTGGTGGTGGTGGTGGTGGTGGTGGTGCCTCAATACACAGCTTCTGGTCTGAATGACCAGAAGTCAGTGATGCCGGTGAAGGTAGTGCAGGAGCTAAATCTTGACCCGCGCAAACGTAAGACGATGAGTTCATACACACATACACACACACACACACACCCACACACCCACACACACACACAAACACACAAACACACGCACACACACACACATACACACACACAAACATAAATATATATATATATATATATATATATATATATATATATATATATATATATATATATATATATATATACTACACACACACAACAAACACAACACACACACACACACACACACACACACACACTAGTAACTATTGCCTCTTCATTATGTCATTATTTATTTCCCTTGTTAGTTGGCTGAAGGACGGCACTTTATTTTTTTAATGACTGTGGACTGAAGTAAAGGACATTAAGGCCAGGAAGACCAATCTTTTAAATGGTTGATTCGGTAAGAGAGTAAAAGCAAAACCCAGCATTAGTGTAAAGCAGGTCCAAGTTGTGAGAGTTTAATTCTTAAAAACAGTGGCGTCAGGGGAGAAGAGCGCTCTAGACCAGGGCAACTCCAATTTGCCTGGAAAGACCACGCAGACATTTCCAGAATATCGCTGTTTGCCCTGGCAGGCCCAATAGCTGGAAAATCGTAAAATAAATTCCGGGTATTTTTCTCCTGAAGGAAAACAATTTTGTTTGTCCAGCCCAAGTGGTCAGCGGCGGAGCTGCCAGAGGTCGCCACCAAGACGCTCACTATTTTCATCCTCTCCTTTTACCTCGTGAAGATTTTAAAAGTTTTCCTAAAGAAAACATTGGGCATAAAGCATTTTTATAATGGCGGAGACGCCAAGTCAAGAACTTAGAGGAATGTTAATAAACAATATCAAGGGGAAAATAAATACCTTAATCTCTCTCTCTCTCTCCACTACATGGTCTCCCTCTCCCTGTCCGTTCCAATTCCCCCGTCCATTCGTCACGCTGGACGGGGGACCAAGGAACGCACCAGCCACACCTTCTCTCCTACCATCTTTACCGTTCTCTCTGATTCATCAATTCCTGTACGTCCCTCCCCTGTTGTTATTTCACGGCAACGCCCCGTTGGTTAAGAGATTTACGGGAAGACACACACACACACACACACACACACACACACACACACACACACACACACACACACACACACACACACACACACACACACACATTCAACCCTTATAACCACATATAGGTGAGTGTACACACACTGTGTGCCATTGACAACAATCTTCAACACATCTATCGAAACAGGGCAACTACCTGAATTGCAGAAGACAGCAAATGTAGTCCCAATCTTTAAGAAAGGAGACAGACAGGTAGCATTAAACTACAGACCAGTGTCACTGACATGCAAAGTATGCAAGGTCATGGAGAAGCTTATCAGGGAAAGATTAGTGGAACACCTAGAAAAGAATGAGCTTATACACGATAACCAGCACGGATTCAGCGAAGGAAAATCCTGTGCCACAAACCTACTGGAGTTTTACAATGTGACAGAGAGAGAAGGGTGGGTAGACTGCGTTTTCTTGGTCTGCAAGAAGGCTATCGACACAGTTCCGCACAAGAGATTAGTGCAAAAGCTATAGGAGCAGGCAGGAATGTCATGAAAGGCATTATAATGGATCAGAGTATACCTGACAGGAAAGAATCAACGAGTAATGGTACGTGACGAGGTATCTGAGTGGGCGCCCGTGACGAGCGGGGTTCCACAAGAGTCAGTCCTAGGGCCGGTGCAGTTTGTAGTACATGTGAATGACATGACGGAAGGGATAGATTCACAAGTGTCCCTATTTGCAGACGATGTGAAGCTAATGAGAAGAATTCAAGTGGATGAAGATCAAGTAGGACAACAAAGGGATCTGGACAGGCTGCAAGCCTGGTCCAGTAACTGGCTCTTGGAGTTTAACTCCACCAAGTGCAAAGTCATGAAGATTGGGGAAGGGCAAAGAAGACCACAGATAGAGTATAGAATAGGGGGCCAAAGACAGCAAACAACACTCAAGGAAAAGGATCTTGGGGTGAATATAATACCGAGCAAATATCTTGAGGCGCACATCAACCAGATAACTGCTGCAGCATATGGACGCCTGGCAAACCATATTGGAGTATGGAACACCAGTATGGAACCCACACCTGGTCAAGCACGTCAAGAAATTAGAGAAAGTACAAAGGTTTGCGACAAGACTAGTCCCGGAGCTGAGGGGTATGTCGTACGAGGAGTGGTTAAGAGAACTCAACCTGACAACACTAGAGGACAGGAGGGATAAGGGGGTACATGATAACAAATAAAATACTGAGAGGAACTGATTAGGTGGATAGAGACAGTATGTTTCAGAGATGGAACACACCAACGAGATGTCACAACTGGAAAATGAAAACTCAGATGAATCACAGGGATGTAAGGAAGTATTTCTTCAGTTATAGAGTTGTCAGGAAATGGAACAATCTGGAGAGTGATGTAGTGGAGGTAGGATCCATACATAGCTTTAAGAAGAGGTACGATATATCTCATGGAGCAGGGAGAGAGTGGCCCTATTAGCGACCATTGAAGAAGCTGGGCCAGGAGCTGTGAAACGACCTCTGCAACCACAAATATGTGAGTACAAATAAGCGAGTACACAGCCAGCATCAGCGCTCATAACTCTACGGAGACTTATATCCACTTTTCATTATGTTTTATCTGTGTTGACATCGAGTTACACATTGAAATACCTGGAGATGACCGCAGGGTGACTTCCCACCCACTGTCCCACCCACTGTCCCACCCACTGTCCCACCCACTGTCCCACCCACTGTCCCACCCACTGTCCCACCCACTACCCCTCCTAGCTCCCCTCTTCCCCACCCCAGTCGCTCTTCCCTAATGACAACACAAACCCAGGGTAATTATCAAGAGGAGAATCTAATACTGCTAATGAATCTAATTGTAAGAAAATCTGTCTCAACTTTCATCGCTCCAGTCTGCCAGGTTTTACCCTCTAAATTAAAATGTATGCAAATGTGAGATGGGCGGCGGCGGCCGCTGTTCCGGCCGTAACACACCAAGTGTCGACTTATTCTCAGATTTCTTCTCTTGGATGACATGAAGGTTATTACTGAAGGGGAGGAGAGAGGGAAGGTTGAGGAACAAGACATAGGTCGAAGAACAAGATGTAGACTGCAGAACAATACATAGGTTGATGAACAAGACATAGGTCGAGTAACAAGATGTAGATTGCAAAAGAAGGCTCAAGTTCGAGAAGAAGCCATTTGTTGCAGAACAAGACACAGGTTGCAGAAGAAGGCATAAGTTGGAGAACAAGATATAGGTTGAAGAACAGGCTGCAAAACGAGATTTCATGGGAACTATGTTTCACTTTCTTGACTTGGTAAAGACGTACACAGAGAGAAACATGACAATAAAGATGTTTGTACAGAGAAACGTGACTTGATAAAGCTGTGTGTAGAGAGAAACGTAGCTTTATAAAGCCCTACACAAAGTGAAACTTGAAGTGATAACGCTCTACACAGGGCGAAACATGACTTGATAAGCTTTACAAAGAGGTAACCTGGAGTCGTTTTCGGAGTTCACTGCCTCCGAGGCCGGACCAGACATAAAGCCTGCTGGCATGATAGACAAGGCTGTTGGTGTTAGCCGCACGCAGTGAAACGTATGCACCAGAGCAAGGTTGATGAGGAACTGACTTGGGGGAACTTATCAACTTCCCTCTAGAAGACAGCCAGGGTCTATTGGTAATTCCCCTTATGCATTTACAGCTCTTTGTTTCGTTTGTCTCTCGTGGACTCTATATGATGTACTCGGCTTGAGATCAACATACTCCATTTTCCCAGCTTTCTCTAGCTCTTTGAGAAACTCTGTAATCAGTCGTCTTTGCCTGTAGAGGGAGCGGTTCTTTCTCTCTAATTTGCATCTTTCCTTCCTTGTCTAATAGAGAATATGTCTGGAGAATACAACAAATGTTAGTGAGTTGATCCTCACGAGAAACTGGTCCAAGTCCTTGTGAGTCACATCGTCTTTCCAGAATATTTCAACAAGATCCCGAGTTATTTGGTTCCAAGTTGATATCGTTGAAATTTAATTTGCTAAATTTGCCTCTCATGATTGGTTGTGTTTCGCTACTCCAGATCGGTATATAGGCAGGTCTAAACTTCGATTAGGGTGCAGTCTGCATTTGCTGTCTACGACAGCGTTACGTCCCGGACCAGGCTGTCATAATTCGTCAATATATTGTGTAGGGTATTTCATCGACTGGTCCCACTTCCGTCACCTTCTGCTGACTTAAGGCGAATTTACTGCAGTAGTTTACTAAAATCAAGTGCGTGAGACTGTCCATCCCAGCAAACTCCTGCAGGTGTCGCTGCTGTTACCGTATATGCTACATACTCCCGCTGTTGAATTGTGAATTAAATGTCACTAGGCAGAAAGATATTTGGAGCCGGAATTTGATATGAGAGTTCATGAAAATCCTCGATAAAGCCACAGCTTGATAACGCTCTACACAGAAAGAAGTATGACTTGATGAAGCTCTACACAGAGTGAAACATGATGTGATAAAGCTTTACACAGAGCGAAACATAACTTAGTGAAGCTCTATGCTGAGTGAAACATGACTTGACAAAGCTCTATGCTGAGTGAAAAATGACTTGACAAAGCTCTATGCTGAGTGAAACATGACTTGAAAAAGCTCTATACTGACTTAAATATGACTTGACGAAGCTCCACAAAAAACATGACTTGATAAAGCTCGTTACACTCCGAAAATCCCAGCTAGCGAGCCAACGAGCCAACGAGCCAACGAGCCAACGAGCCAGCGAGCCAACGAGCCAGCGAGCCAACGAGCCAGCGAGCCAACGAGCCAACGAGCCAGCGAGCCAACGAGCCAGTGAGCCAACGAGGTACAGACATCAAACTCACATATTACCTCTTCTCTACACAAGGTACCAATAAATACAATATTCAATATTTCATAAAAAGAACGAACAAAAACTGAACTAACACACATACATAAAATAATACTTACAAGAACGACAACTGTTATAGCAAAGTGCATCATGGGGGTCACCACAGGCTGGTTGAGTGGTCATTTTCTTGAAGAACATCTGAAGACGGTCAACACCGAGGGAGATGCAGGAAGCTGCTTCCAGCTGATGGTTGCTTCCAGCTGATGGTTGCTTCCAGCTGATGGTTGCTTCCAGCTGATGGTTGCTTCCAGCTGATGGTTGCTTCCAGCTGATGGTTGCTTCCAGCTGATGGTTGCTTCCAGCTGATGGTTGCTTCCAGCTGATGGTTGCTTCCAGCTGATGGTTGCTTCCAGCTGATGGTTGCTTCCAGCTGATGTTTGCTTCCAGCTGATGGTTGCTTCCAGCTGATGTTTGCTTCCAGCTGATGGTTGCTTCCAGCTGATGGTTGCTTCCAGCTGATGGTTGCTTCCAGCTGATGGTTGCTTCCAGCTGATGGTTGCTTACAGCTGATGGTTGCTTCCAGCTGATGGTTGCTTCCAGCTGATGGTTGCTTCCAGCTGATGGTTGCTTCCAGCTGATGGTTGCTTCCAGCTGATGGTTGCTTCCAGCTGATGGTTGCTTCCAGCTGATGGTTGCTTCCAGCTGATGGTTGCTTCCAGCTGATGGTTGCTTCCAGCTGATGGTTGCTTACAGCTGATGGTTGCTTCCAGCTGATGGTTGCTTCCAGCTGATGGTTGCTTCCAGCTGATGTTTGCTTCCAGCTGATGGTTGCTTCCAGCTGATGTTTGCTTCCAGCTGATGGTTGCTTCCAGCTGATGGTTGCTTCCAGCTGATGGTTGCTTCCAGCTGATGGTTGCTTCCAGCTGATGGTTGCTTACAGCTGATGGTTGCTTCCAGCTGATGGTTGCTTCCAGCTGATGGTTGCTTCCAGCTGATGTTTGCTTCCAGCTGATGGTTGCTTCCAGCTGATGTTTGCTTCCAGCTGATGGTTGCTTCCAGCTGATGGTTGCTTCCAGCTGATGGTTGCTTCCAGCTGATGGTTGCTTCCAGCTGATGGTTGCTTACAGCTGATGGTTGCTTCCAGCTGATGGTTGCTTCCAGCTGATGGTTGCTTCCAGCTGATGTTTGCTTCCAGCTGATGGTTGCTTCCAGCTGATGGTTGCTTCCAGCTGATGGTTGCTTCCAGCTGATGGATGCTTCCAGCTGATGGTTGCTTCCAGCTGATGGTTGCTTCCAGCTGATGGTTGCTTCCAGCTGATGGTTGCTTCCAGCTGATGGTTGCTTCAAAAGAAGGTGCATATGGGTGCTGGACTAGTGGGCGTGTTTCCCTGCACCGCCCACGCCAGGAAGACGGGCGTGCAGGGAGGTACAACTTTGCCGGCTGAAGCAGCAGCAGAAGAGGCAGCAGCAGCAGTAGCAACAACAACGGCCGCGGCAGCAGCAGCAGTAGCGGCAGCAGCAGCAGCAGCAGCAGCAACAACAACAGCCGCGGCAGCAGCAGCAGTAGCGGCAGCAGCAGCAGCAGCAGCAGCAACAACAACGGCCGCGGCAGCAGCAGCAGCAGCAGTAGCGGCAGCAGCAGCAGCAGCAGTAGCGGCAGCAGCAGCAGCAGCAGTAGCGGCAGCAGCAGCAGCAGCAGCAGCAACAACAACGGCCGCGGCAGCAGCAGCAGTAGCGCAGCAGCAGCAGCAGCAGCAGCAGCAGCAACAACGGCCGCGGCAGCACCAGCAGCAGCAGTAGCGGCAGCAGCAGCAGCAGCAGCAGCGTCAAGACAGTGTGTTGTGCGTCACTTTGTGTCACTCGCCTTTCAGGTTTACCGCCATGTACGCCACTTTTCTCCACATTTCCCACGAAAGGTGCTCCGTGTGACGTCACTCCTTGTCCGGAAACATTACTCCAAATTCTCAGCTTCATATATATATATATATATATATATATATATATATATATATATATATATATATATATATATATATATATATATATACAGTGGTACCTCGACTTAAGATGGTCCCCAAACTCACCCTTTTATGTAAGTTTATTTTTTAAATGCTTTTGTAAGTGTAATTTTGGGGGTCTAAAAGGACTAGTCTATTTTACATCATTCCTTATGGGGATAAATTCGTTTGGTAATGGCACTTGAACAGCATTCTGTAATGAAAAAATATCGTAAGTCGAGTACCACTGTATATATATATATATATATATATATATATATATATATATATATATATAGCCTAACAATTCGCACACAGGCGAAATTATTTACCAACATTATCTGTCAGTCCACAACAGGATTCGAACCTTCAAACTCGGCATCAGAGTACACAGCTTATTACCTCATATTTTGTGCATAGTTCTACAGTGTTCCCCATTTTGTACTTGAATTTGTATTGATAAAGCCACTGGCTGGCGAAACGTCCTCATAACAAAGCAACCCAGGTGCTGCACATGTGTCGCCCTCACAACAGTGTTTACCTGCACTATTAATCCTTGACTCACGAAATCGTAATGACACGATTGCAAACAAACCATACCACGGGTGGGGTTCGAACCCGCGGTCAGAGAGTTTCAAAACTCCAGTGGCTTACGCGACGGTCTGGAGTTATCAGACTCTCTGACTGCGGGTTCGAACCCCACCCGTGATATGGTCTATTAATCCTTGATAGACAGTAGGAGGGCTGAAGTGTTCCCTGGTGTTGATGATTCTAGTGCACACTGCAGCACTGACAGTCTGCTGGTGACGGAGCTGTGGCTAACTTGTTAAGCAGTGTGGAGGAGCGTTAATCAAGTGTAGGTCATGGTGGTGTGAGAGATATATCTGAGGATCTTTATGTCAGGAAGGCAGCGGGGGAGGGGTGTAGAAGGCAGCGGAGGAGGGGTGTAGAAGGCAGCGGGGGAGGGATGTAGAAGGCAGCGGGGAGGGTGTAGAAGGAAGCGGGGAGGGTGTAGATGGTAGCGGGGAGGGAAGAAGGCAGCGGGGAGGGGTGTAGAAGGCAGCGGAGGGTGTAGAAGGTAGCGGGGAGGGTGTAGAAGGTAGCGGGGAGGGTGTAGAAGGCAGCGGGAGAGGTGTAGAAGGCAGCGGGGGAGGGTGAAGAAGGTAGCGGGGAGGGGTGTAGAAGGTAGCGAGGAGGGGTGTAGAAGGCATCGGGGAGGGGTGTAGAAGGAAGCGGGGAGGGTGTAGATGGTAGCGGGGAGGGGAAGAAGGCAGCGGGGAGGGTGTAGAAGGCAGCGGGGAGGGGTGTAGAAGGTAGCGGGGAGGGGTGTAGAAGGCAGCGGAGGAGGGGTGTAGAAGGCAGCGGGAAGGGTGTAGAAGGCAGCGGGAGGGTGTAGAAGGTAGGGGGAGGGGTGTAGAAGGCAGCGGGAGAGGGGTGTAGAAGGCAGCGGGGAGGGGTGAAGAAGGTAGCGGGGAGGGGTGTAGAAGGTAGCGAGGAGGGGTGTAGAAGGCAGCGGGGAGGGGTGTAGAAGGTAGCGGGAGGGTGTGAAAGTAGCGGGGAGGGGTGTAGAAAGTAGCGGGGAGGGTGTAGAAGGCAGCGGGGGAGGGGTGTAGAAGGTAGCAGGGGAGGGGTGTAGAAGGTAGCGGGGAGGGAAGAAGGCAGCGGGGGAGGAAGAAGGCAGCGGGGGGAGGAAGAAGGCAGCGGGGAGAAAGAAGGCAAAGGGGAGGGGTGTAGAAGGCAGCGGGGAGGGTGTAGAAGGTAGCAGGGGAGGGAAGAAGGCAGCGGGGAGGAAGAAGGCAGCGGGGGAGGAAGAAGGCAGCGGGGAGAAAGAAGGCAGCGGGGAGGAAGAAGGCAGCGGGGGGAGGAAGAAGTCAGCGGGGAAGGAAGAAAGCAGCGGGAGGAAGAAGGCAGCGGGGAGGGTGTAGAAAACAGCGGGGAGGGTGTAGAAGGTAGCGGGGAGGGAAGAAGGCAGCGGGGAGGAAGAAGGCAGCGGGGGAGGAAGAAGGCAGCGGGGGAGAAAGAAGGCAGCGGGGGAGGAAGAAGGCAGGGGGAGGAAGAAGTCAGCGGGGGAGGAAGAAAGCAGCGGGGAGGAAGAAGGCAGCGGGGAAGGAAGAAGGCAGCAGGGGAGGAAGGAGGCAGCGGGGAGGAAGAAAGCAGCGGGGAGGAAGAAGGCAGGGGGGAGGAAGAAGGCAGCGGGGAGGAAGAAGGCAGCGGGGGGAGGAAGAAGGCAGCGGGGAGGAAGAAAGCAGCGGGGAGGAAGAAGTCAGCGGGGGAGGAAGAAAGCAGCGGGGGAGGAAGAAGGCAGCGGGGGAGGAAGAAGGCAGCGGGGAGGAAGAAGGCAGCGGGGGAGGAAGAAAGCAGCGGGGGAGGAAGAAGGCAGCGGGGAGGAAGAAGGCAGCGGGGAGGAAGAAGGCAGCGGGGGAGGAAAAGGCAGCGGGGAGGAAGAAGGCAGCAGGG